>PVKS010003865.1:0-84883 GCA_004027875.1 Aplodontia rufa
GCCACAATAGCTCCAACCCCCTTTTTGCTATCTTTTGAAAGAAGTATTTATTTAAGCAAATGTACAGGGATAGAAAAGAATTAAAACTAATCCTAAAACTTATCTGCTCAGTTAGATACAAATATGCTGCTACCACCTTTTTAAAATTGGTCTTAGTGACTAACCCTACCTGCCAAATTTTTCTTTCACATTGTGTCAGTTAAAGGTCTATTTCCAAAGACTTTGTATGCTTGTCCTTTTTTTTTTTTTTTTTTTTTTTTTTTTTTTTTTTTTTTTTTTGTAATACTGGGGATTGAATTCAGATGCGCTTTACCACTGAGCCACATCTCCGATCTCCGAACTTTTCTAATTTTTATTTTGAAACAGAGTCACCCTAAATTGCTTAGGGCCTCGCTGAGTTTCTGAGGCTGTCTTTGAATTTGCAGTCCTCCTGCCTCAGGCTCCTCTGTTCGTGGGATTCCCTGAATTCTCCTTGCACAGCTGTCTCGGGTTTCACCGGGTTGCCTGGGCAGGAGTACCTGTGTGGATGACCTTGAATACCTTCCTTTCAGCCCCTGTGGAAGTCAGACTGACGCATTGTGGCTCATGGCTCCCACCAAATCACATTGCTAGCATAAAGCACATGGCCTGGCCAAATCCCCAGAGGTCCAAACACTTCTTATCAGGCAGAGAAATCCAAGGACTGGTAGCTTATCTTCCAGGAGCAGGTCAAGGGCCAGTCTTTTGTTTGGAATGTCCAGGATTTGGATAACTTACACTGCATTAGCACTGCTGCACAGCATCTCCCACATGCTGCGTGCTGGGGAGACTCGTGTCCCTTTTCCTTCTTGGCCTAAAATAGAATTGGCACCTTCCTTCACCCAGTATGCTGCCTCACACACCAGCCTGTCTTCAGTCCTCTTCACGGTCTCTAGATTTTCATTCATTTTTCCAATTTATTTTTGGCACTGGGGATTGAACCCAGGGGTGCTCTACCACTGAGCTACATCCCCAGCCACTGTATTTTTTATTTTGTGACAGGGTCTAGCTGAGTTGCTGAGGTTGCCTTTAAACTTGCAGTTCTCTTGCCTCAGCCTCCCAAGTCACTGGGATTACAGGTGTGTGCCACTGTGCCTGGCCTTTTCTCCCAGTTCTTAATCTTTATGTATATGTGATTTTACCTTTTTGTAGAGTTGCTAAAATGTCATGTTCTGCTTTTCTTATTCATTAAATAAAGTTATTTTTCCAAATAGCTCTATATCTTCATAGTTATCATTTGCAGTGGCTATCTGTGAGCTATAATTATTTAAATCTTTTTTCTGTTGTTAGATGTTTAAATGGTTTACAATTTTTGGCAATAAATAGCAATGCACATGTATCTTTTCTGTATATAATTTTAAAATATTTTTATTTTAAGCTAATTATAAAGATAATTAAACTGCCTGTAGATAATTAGAAAAATAGGGTGAAAACCTTTCAATCAAGACATAACAACTGGGGTTGGGGATTTAGCTCAGTGGCAGAGCAGTTGCGTAGCCTCTGCAATTTAGTGAAACCCTGTCTCATGATAAAATAAAAAGGGCTTGGTGTGTAGTTCAGCAGTAGAGCACTTGCCTGGCAAGCTTAAAGTCTTGAGTTCAATCGTCAATACCAGGGGAAAAAAAAACTTCTGATACATTAACAGTGATAAATGAGATTACTTGGTACATATTTTTTATTTTGCTTTTTCAATCTACACCTTTGTGAAATCTGTTACCCTTCATCCCCAACTACCATACCCGTTAGCATCCGCTCCCATTCCCCCAACCCCTGTCTACCACTGATCTCCTCTGTCTCTGTGGATTTTCCTCTTATGGGCATTTCACATGTGTGCAATTAGTAGTGTGTGGTCTTTTGGGATTGGCTTCGCTCACTTAGCATGTTTTCACGGTTCATGCGTGTCATAGCATGAATCAGTGCTTTACTCCTTGTTGTGGCTGAATGGTCATTACATGAAGAGACCACATTTTGTCTGCTTGTCAGCAGATGGGCTTCTGAGTCGTCGCCATGGTTTTGCTGTGATAAACAATGCTTCTCTGAACATTTACGGACCATGTTTTCGTGGGGCGTTTACAGTTCTCTTGAGTCTGTACCTGGAAGTAGAGAATTCATATCTCTCTATTGTTATTTGCAGCTATTATTTTCTTCTTTATTTTACCCATTCTTGTGGGTGTGAGGTGGTTTTTATTCCATTTTCCTAATGACTAATGATGTTAAGCATCTTTTTGTGTATTTTTGGTCAATTTTATATTTTTTTTTGGAGATAGTGTATGGTTCATATCTATTTGCATTATGTATAAGTTGTACTTTTTTGGTTTTTTTAAATAGTCACGTGGTTATTTTTTACAAACTAGACACTTTAAGTAACCTAACGTGGCAGTGATGGAAATCAGATTGTCCTCGCCTCGAGGTTTGTTGTTTTGAGTTTTCTGTTTTGCTTCGCGGCTTTTCTGAACTCATCCTGTGAAGTCTGCTCCTCGTGTGCAGGCGCGATGTCTCTCTTCGGTTAGCGTAGTGTCAGCTAGTGCCTGGACGGGGCTCCTGTTAGGTGTTTTGAACTAGAGAGCTGCTGGTGTCTGCCCGGGGCTCTGAGCATAGCGAGGCGCTCCTTCAACACTGAGCACGGACGGCAGTTAGCAGCTTGGCTTCGATTTCACTTCATGGCTGTACAAAACCTTGAACAGTGCCTTGAAGGGCCTTGAGTGTCCAGGTCCTTCCCAGGCCTGAGCACGCAGCCTGGATAAGAGCCTGGCCTGGTAAAGTCCCAGGGATGTGTGGGAGTCTTCCACGGCCTCCTGGGCTCGTCTAAGTCCCTGGCCTCTCTTCTTAAGCTTTTTGATTGGCCTATTGTGTGCTGTAACCGTGATCCACTGCCTCTACAGCCACGGTGTTTCCTCTGATTGCTTTCTGCAGTGTCCCTGGGCCACAGGCTGCTCATCCCACCTGAGTTCTGAGCGAGGTGAAGCGAAGACGGGGCCTTGCAGGGAGCCACCAGGCAGGGCAGTAACGGGGCTCTCCGGCTGAAGGAGCTCCAGCCTCGTCTTGCCTGTCCCGTTGGCTGCCAGGCTGCTGGGTTTCGAGGCTAACGGAGAGCGTGGGAGGGGGCTGGGAATCGGAAGAGCATCAGTGAGAAGAGAGGAAAGTTGCTGTTCCTGCTGAGGTTCGGCCATTTTAGTGAATAAACGCTCCCCGGATTGCTGTCAGCCTTCCGTTAATTTCCAGAATGCTGGAGAAGTTCATTCTGACAGCTTTGGCTTTTATGGAAGAGAGAATTTTCAGAGTTCTTTACTCTGTGGTTTTCACTGATGTCACTCTGAAAATTAAGTGGCTATAGTTTTGATTTGTATGCATGTTAAAAAAAAAAGCCATTTTGTGTTTTAGCATTACATATAAATCAACAATTTTTTTAAACAGAATCTTACTAGAAATCAAGAAGCTGTTGCAAAAGAAATTCGAGAAGATGCAGATGCCTACAGGCAGAAAGTGGATCTTGAGGAACACATGTTCCGGAAGCTGATAGAAACCGACCAGACCCAGAGCAGGCAGAGGCAGAAGGTAAACAAGTGGCCTACCCAGTGCCTCTGCTGGAGGCGAATTTCCACCCATCGCTCCCCTACGAGAGTGGACCCAGAGCAGAGCCCTGAAGAGGGGATGGGTTACTGCTCTTACCCTTCCCAGGCCCTGGAGCCTGGCGCTTGCTTCAGCGATGGTCCTGTGCACGTCCCTTTCAGACCCTTTGAGACTCTGCTACTCCAAAGGAAATAGTAACTTTCCAGAGTTACTGTTCTCGAGCCCTTGAGGTCCCCGCCTGGTTGTAAGTGGCACTTCCAGAGTGTGTCTGCGGAACACGCAACTGTTACTCAGTGTGGTGCACAAGGGCCAAGTACTGAAACGCTGTCCTAGGCTTGGGGTTTTCATTCACTCATTTATTTATTTATTTATCTTAAGATAGAAGGACAGCGAGAGAAAGACAGTCACTTCCATGTTGTTCTTCATGTGGCTTTTGTTGCTCCGACACCTCATTGTGTACGTGGTGCTGGGGTTCGAACCCACATACTCGCGCATGCCAGCAAGTGCTGTAACTGCCGAGCCACCGCTCCAGCCCAAAGTTGGGGTTTTTAAAAGCCAAATTTGAGGATATTATACATTTGGAATCATTAACAAAATTTTCCAAATTTATTTTATACAATTTCTTGTAGAGTACCTTTTGGAAATGCTAATTTAAATGACTTGAAATATAACTCGAGGTATTAAAAAAAAACTTTCTCTTTTATACCTTTAACAAAATGTTAAATGGATGTATGTGTGTGGGGTTGGCCCTGTTCAAGAACCGGGAATGGTGCAAGGAATAGTGTAAGAGAGGCCTTCTGTTGTGCAGCAGTGTCTTGGCTCAATCACCCAAAAATATCACACTATTTTTTTTTCTCATAGGCTTTTGTGGGTCTGTAAAAATGGGCTCTTTTGACTCTTTGTCATAATGTTGAAAGACGTGAAAGTTGTTAAATTCTACCCCTGGAAGTTCTCGCCCTTGTTTAAGAGTTAAGAAACTCTTAAAGGGTGTTTTAAAATGCCAGTATCCAGCTGCTCCAGAGTGATGGGGCCAGGAAGTCTGTGTGTTTTCACCCTCGCAGGTGACAGTGTAACGTGCAGCCAAGGGAGGAACCAGCTAGCTGTCCTGGACACTTGGACACTGAATGGGTATACCTTAATTTTACCGTCTGACATTGTTTCCGAATTTATGACTTTTTCGTAGATTATGGAAGAAAATTTGGCAAGAGCTGAACAAGCATGCTTAAATACTGACTGGCAAACTCAAACTTTACATAGACAAAAATGTAATGATCTACAACGAAATGAAGGTTACCGAGAAGTAGCCAAGCTCCTTCGGAAAAACAGAAGGAAGGAAATAGAGGTATTAAATGCAATGGTAGAGGAGGAAGCCAAGAAGGTAAGAGTAGTGTTATAAACTTTTTATTATGTTTAGCATTTAAGTTTTGAAATAATACATAGTCAGATGACAAAAGCATCAGAACAAATAAGTTTTGTTTGGAAGGATAATCTACTTTGGATGGTAGCTTCTCAAAGAAGCCATCTAATATTGATGCTACCTAAAAATTATTAAGTATCTTTCTCATTTATTTTAATGAGTCTCAACTTGCCAGCTCCTGGATTTGTTCTGGCTTCTTGGATTATGTTAGCACTTTATTACTGCTGACTCAGTGGTAGAGCGCTTGCCTGGCATGCACAGAGACGCAGGCTCGAACCCCAGCCCCACGTTCACAGCAAAGTGTCAGAGCAACGAAAACTAGATGAAAAACTAAATAAAATTGATTCTCTCTTTCTTTCTTTCTTTCTCTCTCTCTCCCCCTCCCTTTCCCTCTCCCTTTCCATCCCTCTTGCTCTTAAAAAAAAAAAAAAAATTACTTCCCTGTGGTCAAAGTAAATACCAGAGCTGGGCAGAGAATTAATTCTCTGAATTTTTTAGACTTTTTTTTCCTTTTTTTACAAAGGTATAGCATTAAAATAAAAATTGATCACCATTAATAGAAACCTAGCTTAGTCTCCTAAGATTTTGAAGCACATGGAAATGAGTGCCTATTATAATGGTTGGGACCTGGCTGTGGGTTTCACACCCTCAGAGTGCTGAGTACCACGTGGAAACTCTGCACCCAGGGTTCTTCCACAGCCGGCCTTGGGCCACCACCTACACCCCAGTTCCCATAGTACCAGAGAGTGTGCACGTGAGACGTGAAGGACGGGGGAGCAGAGAAAGCAGAAGCTGAGAGCTTGCGTTACTTCCCACGATTTTTATGTGATCTTATTTCCCACTTACTTGTATGTAGCGGAAGGAAGCTGAAGAAAAAGAGTTTCATTTAAGATCGGAAAAGAAAGCTGCTGCCCTCTCGGATGAATCTAGGAAGTGGTTTTTAAAGCAGGAGATGAAGGCTGCCTTAGAACACTCTGCAGATCCAGTTAACAAAGGTGAGTATCCCTGAGTCATTCCTTTGAACACGGTCTGTTCTCATGAAGGAGCTCGAAGGGTGTGTTTTGACACTTTTATTCAAATTTTGCTCAGCTAAAGGGTAATCCTAGTTACTTTTTTCTTTTGGGGGAGTGGGGAAGGGTGGCTATGTTAAGAAAGCTCCGGTCAAGACAGATGTTCCTGCTGTCCTGCAGAACCGTTCATTCCCTGAAGCCAAGGCCTTGGCATCCTCTTGACCTTCTAGAATGTGACTTGTCCCCAGAGTGCTTCTAGCTTATTTTAGTAAACATATGTGCTTTGGTAATACCTGGTCCTCAGCACAACTATATATTAATGTATGCCATAAGAATCTTCCTACAGGATCTGATCAAATATTAGGTTTTGATTCAAGGCTTTAAAATCACCGAAAAGTCAAAATTATAATTTAAAATTGCAAAATGGGAAACTTCTGCTGTTTGTATTGTTTCAGTCTCATAATGTACATGCATTACTTTGTAAAATCACAGCTTCGCTGATATGTAATTCACATGTCATATAAATTACCTGTTTTATAGTATACAGTGTTGTATTACCGTATGTTAAGAAATCTAGCGGGGCTGGAGTGGTGGTTCGGCGGTTACAGCACTTACCCAGCATGCGCAAGTACACAGGTTCAAACCCCAGCACCCACATACTCAACAAGTGTCAGAGCAACGAAAGCCATGTGAAAAACTCAATAAAAATTGATTTTCTCTGTCTCTCTCTCTCACTGTCCTTCTCTCTTAGCCACTAGCTAAGCTGTTGGGGCACTTTCGTGGCATGTGCAAGGACCAGGGTTTGAACTCCAGCACCACATACACAACAAAGCGTTGGAGAAACAAAGGCCAGATGAAAAAATAAATAAAGTTAATTCTCTCTTTCTCAATCTCACTCTCTTTAAAAAAACAAAAAACTGTTCAGAGCTATGCAACTATCATCACAAGCAATTTTAGAACTTTTTTTTTGACACCTCAAAATAAACTCTGTACGCATTGGCAGTCACCCCTCTTTTCCCTCACTCCCCACCAGCCCCTTGCAGCTACTAACCTACATGCTCCGTCTAGACTTTCCTGTTCAGGATGTGTCGTGCAAATGGAATCATGCACTGCACGGTCTTTTGTGTCCGGCTTCTTTTATGTGACGTAATGTTTTGCTCTGCAGCCGTATTGTGGCATGAATCAACACTATTCCTTTTTATTGTCGAATAATGTTCTACTGTGTGGATAATCCGTATTTTATCATCCATTCATCAGTTGGTGAATATTTGAGTTGTTTCCACTGTGGGGCTTTTATAATTAATGCAGTTGTGTACGTTACTTTTTATTTCACAAATCTGAAAAATAAAAATCTTGGTTAGACACTGTCATCGTCACCTAATGCCTACTTTTGCAACCCCTTATTACCTCTCCTACTTGAGATTTAGTGGTCCCAGTTGCGTCAACTAGTAGTTGGGGGAAGTAGGGAGTAGAATAACTTTGCACAAATTGAATATGTAAAACTGGCTTATAGAAGATATCATCTGGGGCTGGAGCGGTGGCTCAGTGGTATTGTGCTTGCCTGGCATGCACGAGGACCCAGGTTCAAACCCCAGCACCACATACACAACTAAATGTCAGAGCAATGAAAAACTTAAGTTCATCCATTCTCTCTCACTCTCCCTCTTTCTCTTAAAAGAAAGAAAAAATGCTGTCCTCTGGAGCTCTTTTCTCCCTGACCTCTCGTGTTACCCCTGTTTCATAAGCTCTTCTGATAAACCCTTGGGATTCTACCCTAACATCTGTATTTCTGAGCTGTCCGTAGGCTTTTCATTTTAGCTAAAGGTATTTTCTAAAGATGTTGTGAAAGCTTCAGCTGGCCCTAATTCTCACACACTACACTTTCCTTGCTTTCTGAATGGTGGTAACATCTTTTCAGAGTGGAAAAGAGATTTTTAGCCATCCCTGACAATTTTAATTTACCAGGGAGCATTTGACATTCATAAAGGCTTTCTGCTTCCTCCTAAACATCCTCTCTACCTCCTCATTTTTGTAGCAGAAGTGCCCTGGTTGCAAAATGAACAGGTTGCCTCAAGCTCTTTGCCTAGGACCTCAAAATTAAGTGACAGTTTTGAAGTGGATTCCTCAACACAGAGTAAGTGGAAAATCTAGAAAGATTTCTTCGTTTTATATTTAGCAATATTTAAGCGGAATTGTGGCTTAAAAGATACTTACTGCATGTCAGTGCATTTTCTGGGGCCCTTGTTAGTAGGAACCCTCAGGTGGAGTCAGCAGGGGTCAGTTGACAGCTAGAGGAGAGACTGGGTGCAGACTAGCCACTGAGGACATCTGCCTCTACTGCGGCACTGCTGCCCAAAGGGGTCAGCGGCCCAAGCAGAAGGCCCTACGACGCTTTCATCCTTGCACAAAGAACGTCGGGTCCGTTTCAGTGTCGTCATATCTGCAGATTTTCTTGAGTCTTCTTTTCTTGAGTTTCCAACAACCACTGGGAGGGAGCCCGAGCTGGCTCTGGGCACTGAGGTGGCTGCTGCCAGGAAAGGCTGTGAGCTGGCCAGGGGAGAGTTTTGATCCCTGGCTTGCTGCACTGGGGGACCATGTCTATTTTTGGAAGGGGAGGTGGGAACATTTTACAGAAATGTAGTCAGGTTAACCCAAAAAGGAGCCAGCAGTCTTTCCAGTAAATTACTAACTATGAAAAGGGGAAAGGGGATAAGAAACTGTAACATTAAGACTTTCTTTCAACTGATGTTTCAAATAAATGAGGCAGAATTTAAGGTGGCCTTTGAATTCTTTTAGAAGAACAAACTTACACACAGTCCCAAAAGGTGAGCTGTGTTGCTTATATATTTTCCTTTTTTAACTTATGATAATATTTCAATAAGCTATACAAGAAAGATAATGAGATGAACATGCAGTCACGTAACTGCATGTCAGGGAGGCCAGAGGGAGGCAGAGGGAGTTCCCAGCGTGACCTCGTTGTCTGTGGGGCACGGAACAGTGCTTGTTTGGACACACTTCCTCTGCCTGTCCAGCATGGTCAGCCCTCGCTTCCTGTTGGTGTCCTTCTGCTGTGAATGTGTTCGTCTGGCTTTCTGCTGCTTGGAGCAGGCATTAACTTTCCTCCCTGCTGCCCACTGGAGGCTGGGGCCCTGGAGATGGCCGATTTCACCCCTTCAGCGGGGAGGGTTTCCTGGTGGTCCTCTCCCATCATTGTATCTGGAACCAGAGGAGCTTCCGAGTTTCTGAGCCTCTTCTTTTTTTCACATCTCACTAAGCAAAGTTTTGACAAACAAAGCCCCAAACTCGGCTACTCCCCAAAAGAAATCTGTTATCAAAGATAGTCACCATGGGGACCGACTTCAGCTGTCCAACACTGGCCCGTTCGAGACGTAAACCATCTTGCCTCTGGTTCTCAGCTTCCCAGGAACGTGTGAGAAATATTTCTAGCCAGGCACAGTGGTGCATGCCTGTAATTCCAGGGGTTTGGGAGGCTGAGGCAGGAGGATCACGAGTTCAAAGCCAGACTCAGCAACTTAGTGAGACCCTGACTCAAAATAAAAAATAAAAAGGGTTAGGAATGTGGCTCAGTGGTTAAGCACCCCTTGGTTCAATCCCCAATACTAAAAAGAAAGAAAAAAAGAAATATTTCTAATAACAAGTTATGAGGCTCCAGTATTATATAAAATATTTTTTGAAACTTATACTTCTTTGAGCCACAAATGAATTAGACCAAAAAAATCATTTGTGAGTCAAATGAAATACAGATTCTGCACACTCTGTGTTCTGAGTCGTGGGAGCTTGCTCTTTCCTTCCTCACCTTTCCCATTCGGGCCTCTCAGCCCTGGGCTGATGCTGTCCTCCTGCTCCAGCCTGCAGAGTGGCTGGGACTGCGGGCCCGTGCCCTCTCACCCAGGTAGAGCTTGAACTTGTAACCAGATAATTCTAAATTTCAAAATGGAGTAGAAGAATTGGCTAAGTTTAGGTAATTTAGAAGCAAAACAAAAAGCACGCAAGTTCCTTTGGGAGAAGAAAATAGTTTTTCAGGAATTGAAGCTGACTGAATACGAGGCTTTTAGGAAATGTATCTTTAAGTTGTGGATTTTTCCTCAAAGTTTCAGGATCTACTAGCCCCTTAATATACATGAAATGGCCACTACCCTTAGACAAAATTGTCCCACTTTAATCATGACTCTGGGCTCTTCCAGTATTCGCTGCTAATAAGAACATTTGATTTGTTTATTTTATCATTGGGAAAGCAGTCATGGGATGCATTTCACAGTTATGACTGGGAATGATTTTTTTCGTTACAATTAAGTGAGGAAGCTTACTGTTTTGAAGAACACAAATTCTTAGTTAAGCTTGGTTCCCAATAGACAAAGTTTACAAATGCTAAGTAAAGTAGACACATTCTCTGATAGCATTTGTTCAGTTCAACAACTCAATATTTGACTTGTAAATGGAACCACATAAGGCTCGGTGCTATGCTAAGCTTTTTGTTCAAGAAACCTGGGTTTTAGGATATTCATTTTATTAATTTTTGCAACACATTTACCTTCAAAATAAATACTGTATCATTGCTAACAGAAAATTCAACTGCTAGTAATTTTAAATTTTGTTTCCAAGTTTCTTTAAATAGAAAAACAACAGAATGGGACAACATGGAACAGAATCTTATCAGGCAAGTAAGAAATCTTCGCCAGAGGCTCGCCGCGCAGGCTCGCAACAGATGCCAGACCCCTCACCTTTTGGCTATGTAGAAGGCATGTCCCCTGGATATGGTCAGGGAGATGCCTGTTTGCAATCAATGACACTGATTTTTATCTTATTTATTTTAAATTTCTGTGAAAGCCATCCGCTGTATAGAAGAAATATGTCCATTAAAAATTATGTTTTCTATTTAATCCTAATACTTTTTGACTTGTAAATGGTTTCTTGAACTTTTCACAATAAAGTTTTTTGGAAACTCAGATGCGTTAGATTCTCAGATTGTGAAGACCAGCTTCAGCAACTTTAGTTGATGAAGATGAATGGAGAAATAAGGCTGAGGAAGCCATCTCGGCGACGTACAGCCAGGGCTGAGAGAACCTGGACTTGGCCTGAAAGACAGCCCTGCCCTGCCTCTGCCACAGCCACAGCCGACTGCGCGCCCCACCCCCTCTGCCTATCCGCTCTGCAGTGCCAGCTGCTCTCGCTCCCGCAGGGCTGCCCAGGATCGCACGAGCCTTACTCTCCCCCTTCTTAAAAGGAGGGCACAGTCGGCTCCCGGCCTCTACCTGAGGGTTCTATGAGATGAGGTGCGAAGTTCTTGGCCCAGCGCTCGACACACAGTGCGTGTGCAACACAGTAGTGATTTTTTCTGGGGTCACAAAGCATAAGCCTACAATGAGCCAGATCCCTTTAGTCAGCAGAGTGCTAAAGGAATGCCCTGTCACTTGCAAGGCGTTGTATTCCCAGGAGCTGTTTCCTGCGTATTTTCAGTGGTTATAACATATGCCTCCGCGGGCCAGGCTGATGTGTGTTTCATAACAGGAGTTACAGGGTTTGAAATATGTAGGGTGTGGTGGGAACTTTGGTGAACTAGAAATTGCTTGCTCACCTAAAAGCATGCAGGAATCAGCTGTGTGTGGACGACTCTCTAAAGTCCTCTTTTTTTGGGGGGGGGGATTTATACCTTCTCAGATTGGTCTTATAACTATATGTACACAGGCCCCTCCTTTATAATGTACCATTACAATAGTTGGTTTTAAAAAGTTGATTTTTAAAAATGAGTTACAGATACTTTCAACCAAATGAAGTGCTTTCTAATCACATTATTCGGTGTCCTCTGAGCCTACATTTCTCCTGACAACAATCTAGATAAAGGCACTGCCTTAGCAGATTTCAGATACTTGGCTGGTTCTCTTTAGTCGTATGTGCTTGGCTGGCATTTCTAAGACTATCACGTTTGATGAAATACATTAAGTACATTTCTGGTTATCTTTTTTTTTAAAGAGAGAAAATCAGTTTTATTTGTTCATCTGGTTTCTGTTTCTCCAACATTTAGTTGTATCTGGGGTTCTGGGGTTTGAACCTGGGTCCTATGCAATGCCAGGCAAGCGCTGAGCCACTGCTCCAGCCCCAGTTATCTCTTCTTGACATCACACCCTCAGTCTTAACTCCAGTTTCTTTATAATGGGAATTTTCTGGGATTGAATAAGGGTTGAGCCTCACATGTTGCCTCATTCAGAAAGTTTCTCTCTTGAATTTGTGGAAGAGCAACACCTAACTAAATGCCTTCTGGTGTTCATTACATTCA
The DNA here is from genome assembly GCA_004027875.1 of Aplodontia rufa. Classification (NCBI taxonomy): domain Eukaryota; kingdom Metazoa; phylum Chordata; class Mammalia; order Rodentia; family Aplodontiidae; genus Aplodontia; species Aplodontia rufa. Next base: position 12,311 of record PVKS010003865.1, read on the forward strand.
TTGGTTTCCATCTTGTACAAACTGGACCGTGTAAGCCGTGTTGGGCTTCAGCTCAATCTCTCTCCACATCCATCTACTTGAGAGTTTGGTTTTGTTTTATTCAGTGACTTAAATGGTGTTGGTTGGTTATGAACTTGATTTGAGGCCTTTTCATACTTACATTCAGTATGACTTCTCCATTAAGCAAGATTTGAGCATTTCCACAATGATGTGACAACAGGACTGTGTGTAAGGGAGGGGTGGTTTATAAATACAGGTGAACGCATCAGAGGTCCTGAATGTAGTGCTTAATCTCATCCTATCAGTCTGGGTCCAATCAGGAGACAAAAAAAAAACACACAATAATCCATGGGGGAGGTATAATTTAAAGATGTGTTAAACGGATGGGAAGCAACCATGAAGATGCTGAGAGAACTCAAGGGTGTCAAAGACTGAGAAAAAGCACTCAGGGAAGGACAGCCTTGGAAGTGAGGCCCCTCCTGCTCCAAGGCTCAGGGTTAGACATACCCAAGAAGGGGTGGAAGATGGAGCAGTTTGAGGGTTGTCCAGGCCAGACTAGACCCCAGGCAGCAGGAAGTAGCTCTCCAGGGCACACACCATCCAAACCTGGTGGGCGAAAGTACACTGTCCACATCAGGAGGACCACAGGAAACAGTCCTCAGCCACAGGCTCACCAAGGCTGGTGGGCAGGTGCTCAGTGCACATGAGGATGCTGCTGCGTCCCTGAGACCTGGAACTCACCAGTGTCATCAGAGGACTGCAGTGACAGGGGCGTGGAGCTGGGGCAGTCCAGAGCAGTAAGTGAAGCAGCAGGCTGCCCTCCCCTAGGGCTCATGGCTGCAGCGGAACAGCCTGGATCAACACTGTGGAGCTAGGAAGAGACGCCCCATCGCTGCAGTGCTCCTCCAGCACCCTCTATCGACAGCTCAACGGCACACACTGAAAAGAAAAGACTGCAGAGCCCAAGCCCTCACTGCAGAGCAGGAACTGAAGAGTGAATTTGGAGTTGAGAGGCCGTGCACTCTGCAACTGGAAGCAGCTCTACAGTTTACTTGGTGGTTGACAAATGGGGACTCTTGGATAAGATCGAGATGGCAGAATTTCCCCCGTATGATGTTGATGAACTTATCCAAAGCTTAGGGAGATAGAAAGGATTTATTCCATATGGCCCTACATACCTTCCAACAATGATCTGGGCCTAAAAGACTCTTTTTCCTTAAGGCAGTGAGCAAAGGAGCCATCTGCAAACCGGAAAGCTCCACGGTGGCCTTCTGCTGGCAACATGTGACTGAGGGAGGCCACCTCTGAAAATGGGATTCCGTGGTAGCAGAGGCCAAGTAGCAGCACTTAATTGCCAAAGACAACCATCTAAGCCAAGGGCAGCAGGGAAACAGTAGCATTAAGAGGTTTTTGTCTATTGATATTTATTGCCCCCAGAGAATGCAATAGATGCCCAGCTGAGTCCTGGGCAAAATTTGGATTACTACCGGTGAATAGGACAGCAAAACTAACCTGTGCCTATCTGTCAAATACCTGAATAATTGGAATAAACATAATTATGGCAGGATCTCCACCTTGGCAGATGACCCCCTGAGTAAGGACAGTTCCTAGAAAAAGCCAAGTGAAATCTCCTGGAAGGACCTCCATACCGGAAGGATTATCTCAATTATCCCTGGGAACGGCGGCGGCCGGAACCGGAGCAGCTAGTTACAGCTATCCATCCCGTGTAATTTGCAGTCTGACTGCGGAAGGGAGCTGATCTTTGAGAATGACTAAACTGCTGCAAACTCAATAGGAGAGGACTGCAACTGCCCCAGCTCTCAGATGCAGCCTCGACGCAGCCTCTGACCTGTTGAGCTCTAGCTGCTGCCTCCGTGACACCGGGGACCCCTCTGCTCAGGCCCCAGCACAGCCGGCCAGGCAGTGCACTCCCCGCCATGGTGCTCGATGCCCTCTGATGTACAGCCAGCCGCCGCTCCCACGTTGCCCTCAGCCCCCGCCGCACAGCGCTCCCAGCCTCTCCTCCCGGGCCTCCGCCTCAGGGCCTCTACCCTGCGGAGCTCCCAGACGCCCTCCTCCGCGTACAGCGGACTCCCGGCCCAGACCAGAGCTGCCTTGACCCCCGCGACAGGCAGTGCTCAACAGCCAAGGAAAGACACAAGGCGAAGCTGGGAAACGAGTGCATCTTCAGGACCTGCCAAGTGCTTCTTCCTGGGCACCCCGGGCCGCAGCGTTCACCATCTGGTGTGGGTAAGTCCTTCCAGTTATCCCTTCTTATCTTCCGACCCCAGACTTAGACAAGCAAACAAAACCTGATTTCTCTGCTAGGATGAAGACGGAGGGGGAACAAAAGTATTGTGCCCCGTGTGAGGATCGAACTCACGACCTTCAGATTATGAGACTGACGCGCTACCTACTGCGCTAACGAGGCACCTAGGAGCTGCTTCCGGCTACAAGCTAATGAGGCTGGCGTGGCGGGCCCAGTGCGCATGCTCGGGGGACTTGGCTTGTTCTGGGTCGGTTTTCAGCCCAGGTTGCGAAGCTCCCATCCCCGGCGCCCTGTGAAACCCACCACCTGCCCGGAGCCCTCCGCAGCACGCAGCCTGCGTGCCAACGCTCCGCTAGCTAGAGCAAGGGAGGGACTCCTTCCTGCTGCTGTGAACTCTTATTTTTGCTCAGTGTTTACAAGGCGCTTGCACACTCTGATCTTTTGAAAGAAACACTCAGGAGGCATCTACTGTGTTCCTCCTGGCCCTGCTCTGGGGGCTGCATTCACGGGGACACTCAGCCTCCTGGAATGGCGCTGCGGGAGCAGATTGCTAAAGATCTGCAGACGCACGCGCGCGCGCCCTGCCGGTCCCCTCCGCAGAGCCCAAGTCCCCAGGTTCCCGCCGCCGCACAAAGGTCCCGGGCCGAGGCCAGTCCCCCCGGTGTCCCTGCTTCGGAAACGACCCCTCTTAGCCACACGAAAGCCTCCTCCCCTGCCCTCCCAGCAACTCCCTATCCGCCCCTTCCCAGTTCTTCTCACCAGCTCACTTCAATCCATTCGTCGTTAGGGGAAACTTACTGCCTCTCACAAATGGAGAGCAGGAGGTCTTCTCTAATTCGCGTTACAAATCCACAACTATTTTTAAAAAATCCCGTGTACCATCTCAGATCAACCAGTCTAAGGCACACTTTATTTCGCCGTATGTGAATTTTACCTTTAAAACGTAAATTGAAATGAGCTCTAGCCCGAGGCGGGCGCGCCTCGGGGTAGTGTCCTGAAATCCCCAGGCGAGTGCGGCAGGGTGAGGGACAGGCGCACCGAAGAACAGGCAGCTAGGGTAGCAGGATCTCAAGGCAGACCTAGGTGAGGGGGTGGAATACGGATGTTCTCTGTGCAGTTGTAATTTTTCTGTTTAGCTGAAATTTGCCCTTAGAAAATGGTGGGGACAAAAGTTTTAAACTGCCCTGGATTGGGGAGAGAAGGGGGTTGTTACAGGAGCATTACGAAATGGGTATAAGGAGTTGGGGACATATCTTGACAGCAGGGGCTAGAATGCCTGGGGAAGAGGGATCTTGCTGTATTTAGGGTGAGCACCCTGGAGTGGGTGATCGGGGGGCTTTCCAGACCTTCCAGATGGGCAAGGGAGTTCCAGTGCAGTGGGGGTGCAGCCCTGCAGCCTGGGGAGTGGATCAAGGAGGAGAGGGGTGGGGCAGCTTGCTGGGGCCCAGACCCTCACTGCTGGGAAAGCTCCCTTCCCCATCGACCTGGTGGGAGCCCCACGACCTACCCCTACCTCGGGAAGTTTCCACCCATCCTGCCTGTGAGGGTCTAATAGAGGGGTGATGCTGGGGGTAAGGTCGCTGGAGCAGCCATACCTAACAGACTTGGGGTGTTACCCAGACCTGGCAGGCTCACCCAGATCTTGCAGGTTCACACAGATTGTTAGGCCTAAGTAGGCACCGATTGTGGATTGTCGTGTGGATTAAATCTCAGCTGTCCTGTGGACGCAGTTACAAACAGACCCGCTCCAGATCCTGGCAGTCCAGGACAAATTAACACACCATGTGGCTGGAGCTAAACCCAGGCTTGGAGGAAAGGTAGATAAATTCATGGATTAGAACCTTAGAACAAAAATGCAATACATTAATATTTATGCGATACAGTTGCAAGATACTGAATAAGATATTTGAACAAGCTATACTGCATGCCTGTACAAAAACGTAAATGTTTAATCCTATTGTCAATATGTATCAAAGAATAACAAGGGATAATAGGAAGGGAGGAGAAGGGGAAATGTTGGAACTGAGATAAAGCAAGGTACATTCCAAGCAGTTATAAGTATGTCACTGTATATACTATAGTCATGTATATTAAAATGTTCTTCATAGGTATAAGAATTAGGTCACTGTATTTGGGTTTTTTAGGAAAAATATAGGACCCAGAGGAGAGGCAAGGGATCAGGGGATGGGAAGAGGGGGGAAGGGGTAGTGATCAAATTGTATTGCTGTATTGTGTGCATCTAGGAATATGTGACAACAAATCCCATCGTCATGTGCAACTATAATGCTCTAATAAAAACTAAATTAAAACATTAACACACCATGTCCACAGTTAGTCCCTAAAGTCCTGTTTAAATAGCAAAAAAACTGGAAGTAGCCCAAATGTCCATCAACAGGGACGGAACATGAACAGACTGCAGGAATGAGGAGCTGTCCAGGTTGTGAACAAGAACAAGGACGAGAGCAATCACAGAACTGAGCACTGGCGAGCTGCCGCTCTGTAAAAGGGACAGGGGGATTCAAATTTGCTGGTATTTGCACACTAAATCTGAAAAGTACACAAAATCTTAGAGCAATGATTAACATGGAGAGGGGTGGAAACTGCACAATGAGGGCACGGGTGAGATGAAGACTTTTAAAAAATAAACTTTACTTTTGAACAATCTTAGATTCATAGAGAAAATGCAAAAAGTAATAAGTCTTTCCATAAAGTCCACACCCAGTTTCTCCTGTTATTAACATGTTTTATTATAGTTAATGACCCAGTGTTGATACGTCTGGATTCAGATTTCCTTAGTTTTCACCAAGGGTTCTTTTTTCTGTTCCAGGACCGCATGAAAGGTACCACATCACATTTAATGATGTCTCAGGCCTCTCTTGGCTGTTTCTCAGACTTTCTTTTTTTTTTTTTTTTTTTTTTTACTTTGACAATTTAGAAGAGCACTGGTCAGGATTTTGTAGGATGTCCCTCCCTGTTGGAACCTGCCTAACCATTTGGGTAGGAGGAAGGTTTTACTGTATATCTTCCAATATTTTTAAATACCTGAACTATGTTAATCTGTTACCTATTTAAATGTTTAAATTGACTAAAAGACAGTCTGCAAAAACTAGGAAGAAGGAAAAGGAAGAAGGCAAGAAGGAAAAGGGAGGTGAAGAGGAGGAAGAGGGGCTGAGAAGAAAGGGGAAAGGAGGAGCAGGAGGCTCTCGAGAGGCTGGGCTGGCCTGTGGGAGGGTGGAGGGTGCTGAGGGAGGCCCGCTCCCTGTGGTTGCCAGGGAGGGTGTGCTGGGCCAACAGGGTTGAAGGCAAAGGGGTGGGGCTGCTCAGAGGCTTCCTGCAGGCAGTGACCCCAGATCTGGCTGGTGGTGCATAACTGATGTCCAAGGGCTCTCAGGCCCACCAGAGCCTAAGGGGGAGCTTCCTGGACAGCTTCCCATGTCCCGGCCTACGCACTGCCTGCTCTCTTGGCCTGAGTCTGCTGTGCCCTGTCCCATCTTGATCTTGGATGTCCAGCCTCCAACGCTGTGAAGGGAATGTCTGTTGCTTCACCCCACTGCCACCCCCACCCCAGTCTGTGGTTCTTGCTTACAGCAGCCTTAGCCGCCCTGGGTCTTCTAGTTCTAGAACATCTAATTCTTCCCAATTAGTAGCAAAAACTGCAGTGAACTTCTGTGTGTGTGTGCGCGCGCGCGCGTGTTGGACAGCACAAGTCTGATGAGCTAGTGGAAGTCAAGAAAACATGTTCTTCCCTGGACTCTGGCCGGTTTGCTGTCTCGCCTGAAGGTGAAGACCCAGAGCCTGACTGGTACAAGTCAGGACGTGTCACCCTGACCTCTGCCTGCACCTTCATCCTGCCCCTGGGTCACCTCACCATCTCCATCTGCAGTGAGCTTGAGGGCCACATCTGGCCTGGCCACAGCCCAGCCTGTCTTCCTTGAGCAGGTCCCTGCTGTTGACCGCTCCAGCTGGAGGGACTTCAGGGAGAGTCATTTCCAAATCTGTGCACAGGGTGACTTCCACCCCCTTTCCAGTCCTCTCTGCTTAAACTAAAATTAGATAAGGAGGGAGTCAGGAGCTGGGGAAGGGGCCAGAAAAAGCCCTATGGGGCTTCCATTCTGCTCTGGTGCTCTGGGAAGTGGCCAAGATTCGCAGGCCTGGCTCCCTTCCCAGCCAGCGCTTGGTGACATGGCAGGACTTGGTCGCATGCCCAAGCGTCTCATCTCATTATTCTGGCTGTGACAAGCCAGAGGGGAGGGAGCAGCTGGTTGGGAACCTGGAAGGAGGCCCAGGGAGCCCAGGTGGAGGGGTAAAGAGGAGGATTTTCCCCACAGGCAGCTGCCAGCCATTCTTGTGCCATCTGTCCAGGGCAGCGGAAGGCCTCTGTCCTCCCAGATCAATTTTTGACTCGATGAGTGGAAGTGGAAATGTGAGTCAGCTTGTTGTTGGGAGCTGCTGACGGAGCTGAGAAGGAGGCAGGCCTTCCCTGCCGCCCGCCACATGTTCACTGAGAAGCTGCACTGGCCAGAAGGAGCCGCTACTCTGCTAGCTCACCTTGTCTAGGTCCCCTGAATAGCCTCAGCAAATCCCACTGCACACGAGATGAAGGCTAAGGTTTCATGTGCCCCCAAGACTGCCTTTTTTTTTTTTTTTGGTACCAGTAATTGAACCTGAGGACACCTAACCACTGAGCAACATCCCCAGCCCTTTTTACTTTTTGTTTTGAGACGGGGTCTCACTAAGTTACTCAGGGCCTCGCTAAGTTGCTGAGGCTGGCTTTGAACTTGTGATCCTCCTGCCTCTGCCTCTGGGGTTGGGATTATAGGTGTGCACCGCTGCGTGCAGCCCAGGTGGAGCTCCTGAGCTCCTCTCATCCTACTTGGACTCCCAGCAACACCCCTTCCCTCTGCTGTACCCAGCTGGTCACCACCATCCTGCTGGTCTCCACCATGACCTCAGAGAGGCCTTCTGACCCTGAGCCAGGCCAAGCCACTCCTCTCGTACTCTCATCTCACAGTCCCTGGCCTCAACACTGTCACAATTCAGTGAGTGCTTTCTGAATTGCTGTGCTTTCCATGGACCTCCTCCGCAGGACCATGCTGTGTCCCCTGTGCAGAGCCTCAGGAGGGCCTGGAGCTTTTTCCATGCTTTCCTTGGGGAGCTGGTCCTCCCTGGAGAGAAGGGCTGTAGACTCATCCAGGTATCCTTAGGTTCAAGCGTGGACCAAGGTTTATTTCCTAGTTCCAACACTGTGCAGCCCTGACTTCCCTAGCCTGCCAGGAATGGACTATAAGGCCATTGTCCCTTTTCCACGTACTGCATGGGTTGGACAGCAAGGTGCCCTAGCCAGAGGAGAGGAAAGGGTTACAGCACTCAAAAGGTCTTCCCTGCTGCTCCGCCCCCCCCCCCTCCTAAGCCCTGGTGAGACAGGTGGTGGTGGGTGTGGTCCCAGAGCTGGAGCGTGAACCAGGCCTGCCCCTTCCAAGTTCAGACCCAGAGCTGCAACAGGTACAACAGAAAAGGCAGGGGTCACCGTGTGTGCCCTGTCACCTGAGGCTGTGTTGGGGCACAGAGCCAGGAGACCTTCGCAGGGCTAATGGGTGTGTGGTTTTTACATGTCCTGTAGCTGGGCATACGGGGGCTGGGCAGCAGCACCAATCCTTTCTAATCATATCACTAAAATCTACTCCAGTGTCAATATTTCAAACATAGCATTTGTACCTGAAATTACACAACTGCTCTGGCAGAGTTCCATCATCTGGCTCATAATTTAAGCTTAGAGGTTTCCATTAATTCAGGCAACAGCTTGAAAGCCAAATGGAGTCTTATTACAAAGTGGCGCTTAATCCCTCAGGATTTGTTCGGGGGGTCTTGGAACTGTGTTACTTCAGCACCCCCACATGCACACGTAGTAGGCGCTCCTTGGGTGCTTGTGGAGTGAATGAGTGTTTTAGTGCTTGAGAAATCTGTCCCCACTCAACACACACACACCCCCCACAGGCAAGTGAATGGAAGGAGGGGCCTCAATGAGCTGATTCATCCCTGCAATCTTTAGGTCACTAGAGCCAAAGAGGGGTGCAAACCAGAAGCTTCTAGAATATTGCAACATTGTGAGAATGGTCTCTAGAGATAATTCTGGAATAAGCTACTTATGCATTACTTCCTTTACCTTCTGAGATCTTCAACCTTCTACCCCAACTGTAGAGAGAGAGAAAGTAGGATGGGGGAAAATTCACTACTCTTATTCCCCAGTCCAGCACCCACACACAGCTGGGGTGGCACAAAAGATTGTTCCAGTAGGTATGGTATTATAAGATAATAAAAAATACATATTTGGTCTTTGTTCCCAGATCCTGGCACAGAGTTTCTAAAAATCCTTGTAATTTCTTGAGCGGTAGCAGTGAGGGCAGCATCTTTTGTTAAAATACTTGGTCTTAGTCCTGGGCTCCTGGTTCCTCACACAAGAGCTTCTAAGATCCCTGGAATCTGCAGAGTGACAGGAGTCCCTTCTTGTTTGCTAACAAGATGACTGTGCTGAAGGGCTCTGGATACTCAGGATCGCAGCTGGACATCAGAAAGGTGAGGCGTGATTAGATGGTTGAAACTTTCAGCCCTCATCGGGCTCCATAAAAACCCCAATCTGCAGAGGTCAAAGGCTGGTGCCCTGGAGGGTGGTGCATCCTAGCTCCATGGGGACAGAGGCTCCTGTGTTGGGGATCCCTCTGGCCCTTACCCGCTGTACCTTTTCATCTGGCTTTTTGTTTGCATCCTTCATAACCACCTTCATAACACACTGGTAGATGTAAATAAAGCGTTGAATGAGCCAGTTATCAAACCTGAATGGGGGCTGTGGGAAGCACTGATTTGAAGTCAAGATGGGCAGAAGTGTGGGTAACCTGGGGACCTACCACTTACAGCTGGAGCCCGAGGCAGGGTGGAGTTGTGGGACTGAAGCCTTAAGCAGGTAAGGAGTCCGAATGGAGTGAACTGTAGGCTAGCTAGAGGGTGTCCGCAGAGAACTGGAGAACTGCTTGGCATGGGGAAACCCACACATTTGGATCAGAGGTATTCTGGGGGTAGGGAAGCATCTTTTAGTGGGTCTTTCTGAGACCCAATCAGTACTGTCCAAGCTTCCCTGGGGCCCTGGCTTGGGCTGAGGGCTGAGGGCTGAGGGCTGAAGGCTGAGGGCTGAGCGGACACGGAGAGCAGAAGTTAGTCTTCACCCTCGGGGCTGGAGCGGTGGCTCAGCCCAGCTGTAGAGTGCGTGCCTGGCATGTGCAAGGACCCGAGTTTGATCCCCAGCACCACATACTCAACTAAGTGTTGAAAAAAATAACAGATGAAACAATGAAGTTAACTCTGCTTTCTCTCTCTCTCTCTCAAAAAAAAGTTACTCTTCAATCTAGAGGAAAAAGTTTCACCAAAGGGACAAAGGATTGAATATTAAGAGAGTGGGACAGTGAGAGAGAGAGAATCAATTTTATTTAGTTTTTCACGTGGCTTTCGTTGCTCCGACACATCCTTGTGTACACAGGGCTTACACATGCCAGGTAAGCCTGTAACCGCTGAGCCACTGCTCCAGACCCCCAAAACTATTCTGATGCCCTGTTGTCCGTGTCTTGAAATTCTCGCTGAGCTGATGGTTGGACTGGGGTGTCGTGAGTCCAGTGGTGTGACCTAGGGAGATGTGTGCCGAGCTGTCCACAGACCCTCCCGGCCCAGCCCAGTCCATTTGGCGCTCACAGTGCCTAGGAGCACTGAATTCTGGGACCCGTGATGTGAAAGCCAGAGAGACTCCATGTGTAAAATTAAGTGTCTGACCTCTCGCACCAAAGGGAGCCCCGGGGGGACAGAGAAGCCATACTTTCTCTTCAAGCCAAATCTGGTTTCAAATGTAGAAAAAGAATAATGGCATTCGAAAGAAATCAGAAATGACTGAGACTTTCTACCATGTTCCCCCTTTGCCCAGTCATACTGTGCTCAAAATGACACCATCCTTCGATGGAGAAAGATAAGACTGCCTCTATCTAGCTCTTTTTCCATTCAGCCTTTCCTATTATCATCAGTCAGCCAGAGGCAGAAAGTGTTGATGGGAAGCGCATACCAAGAAAAAAATCAAAATGTCCAGTTGGTTTTGTATAGAATTTTCACTTTCTGGTAAGAATGAAGCACAACTTCATGTACACATGAAATACCAATTTCACTGATTCTACATACAAGTTAAATAATTACTCTTTTACTTGTATATAAAATGACAGTGCACAGGCCGGGTGCGCTGGTACACATCTATAAGCCCAGTAACTCAGGAGGCTGAGGCACAAGGATTGCAAGTTTGAAGTCAGCCTCAACAACTTAGTGAGATTCTGTCTCAATATTATTTTTTAATAAAATGAAAAGGACTGGGGATGTATTTCAGTGGTAAAACACCCTTGGGTTCAATCCCCACAACCAAAAAAAGCAAAGAAAGAAAAAAAAAACATGGCACAATATAAAGATGAATGGTAAAATTTATGCTAATGATTCTAAATTTTTAAATTTTTTTTTTACTTTAAAACATCATGAGTTTTCTTTACTTTTGTTTTGAATGGGAATCTCATGTTTTCATTTTGCATTGGGCCCACAAATTAGGTAACCAATCCTGCAATCACCGGCAAAGCTATTATTTCTTAAAAGTTTATGTACTGGGGCTGGAGGAGTGGCTCAGTGGTTACGGCGCTTTCCAGGCATGCACAAGTACCTGAGTTCAAACCCCAGCACCCACGTACACAACTATGTGTCAGAGCAATGAAAGCCATGTGAAAAACTCAATAAAAATTGATCCTCTCTCTCTCTCTCTCTCTCCTTCTTAAAAAAAAAAAATTGTGTACTGGCAAAGACTCAGAGCAACCGGAAGTCTTGTTCACTGCTGATGTGGATACAAAATGGTACAGGTGCTTCGGAAAACTGTTTGGCAGCTTCTTACAAAGTTATAAATACACCTGACGTGAGATTCGGCAATCTCGCTCCTAGATATTTACCCAAAAGAGATATAAACTTATGTTCATACAAAAATATGTAGGTGACAATGACAAAGAGCCCACTGCAGTGGCACCACAGTGTGGGTGAACCCCACCCCCACCCCAAACCCTGCACTGTGCTGAGCAGAAGTCACTCAGACGGCTTACCCTATATGATGTCATTTACGTGACATCTGGAGACAGGCAAAACTTGAGGGACAGATAACTGAGCAGTGGCTGCCTCGGGCTGGGGGACAGGGAAGCAGCAGTGACTGCATAAGGGCATGGGGGAGGTTTGCAGAGTCCAGTACCTTGACCATGGTGGTCATATGTGCTTTCCTCAGATCTGTACATTAACAGGGGAGAATTTTACTGTGTGTAAGTTGTACCTTGCTTTTTAAAAGCTTCTCCAAATTTGCTAATCAAAAAATAGGTGTTCCCGGGCTGGAGCGATTCAATGGTTACAGCCCTTGCCTAGCATGTGTGGGGACCTGGGTTCGACCCCAGCACCATGTACACAGCTAAGCGTCAGAGAAATGAAAGCCAGATGAAAAAAAAAATAATTTTTTTTCTCTCTCTCTAAAAAAAAAAAAATAAGTATTCCCATGATTTTTACGCATATCAGAAATCTCAAGCAATGGACTTTGGACTCTGAAATAGAAAACTTAAGAGGGCAAGTTGTGGCCCCCTGGGAATCAGGCTGTGATTTCAAGGGGTGCTATGGATGGAAACACTGGGAGGACCCCAGGGAAGCTGTTCCTGCTGAAAAACCACTGTGAAAGGCCCAGTGGGGCGTTCTGGCTGCACGCCAGGGCCTGTTCCTGCCACCTCCCTCATGACCATGACCTCGTGCCCTTGTCCACCAGTCCCACAGCAGCTGCCCGAGCCGGAGCCCTGCCTTGCCTCTGCTGAACTGATTTTATGCAGAAAGGATTGATTGGTGTTGACAGGGAGCTATTTACCTGTCTAATTAATTATGCCGACTAATTTTCAACGTAATTGCACTTCTCAGGTCACTGGGTAATGAGACTGTACAATTTTCTTGCTGCTGCAGGCTTGATGGAGAAGTGGAGGGGAGAGAGAGCAGCAGCTGTTCCTGAGGTCACCCAGTTCCTTGGGGTCCTGGCCACAGCCCGCAGCCCCTGGCTGTGCCATACACAGGCCCCAGCATCCTCTGTGTCCGCTCGATCTGTGTGAGCTGGCCTCTCACTCAAGAGCTCTTGGCCATTTATTCTAACAGCATTGATTTAATGCCTGCTTTGTGCCAGCCGCTAACCGGGCTAGGCCCTCAGGGTGCAAGAAGCCAAGGCCTGCTTTGCCTGCCCCCAACTCCCAGCCCAAATTGCTCAGTCGGAAGGAGAGGATTCTGGCTTAAACTAGCAATGATGGAATCTGGCTGTGGGTGGGAGCAAGGGCTTCAGGACAAACCCACTCCGGGATCCACCATTGGTCCTTTGAGGAATTGGACCTCAGCTTCCTCATGCATAGAAACATTGCAGGGCTGTGGCAGGATGCAGAGTGGAAGTCACAGACTGCCCACTTCTTCCTGGTCCCTGCTGTTGTCCTGTTCCCCCTGTGTTTTGTAGGTGGCCCCACTTTCTAGGTTTGTCTGATTATCTCCTATTCATGGGTTCAACTAAAATACTTTTTTTTTTTAAATAAAAACCTATTGAGGGGTTGGAGCAGTGGCTCCAATTGGAGCGCTTGCCTGGCATACATGAGGACCCGGGTTCAAACCCCAGCACCAATACATACACAGCTAACTGTCAGAGAAACAGAGGCCAGATGAAAAATAAATAAAATTGATCATCTAAAAAAAAAGCTTATTTAAACACAGCACAAAGAATTTCCTTCTTTCTGAACCATTGAGAATGACCTATCCACAGAATGCACCATCACCCCTGAGTACGTCTTCCTGTGTTTCCTACAAGCTAGGACTGTCTCTCGCAAGCTACAACCTAGCCTTCGAAATCAAGCAATCAAGCCAGGCACGGTGGTGCACGCCTGTAATCCGAACAACTCGAGAGGCTAAGGCAGGGGAATGTAGATCAAGGGTAAAGTACCCCCGGGTTCTATCCCCAGTACCATAAAAAAAGGAAGAAATAAAGAAAAAAAGCAGGAAATCAACAGCGATAAATGGCTACCTTTAATCTTCAGATTCTGTGCAAGTTTTGCCAACAGTCCACATAGCAAAAGAATCCGCTTTGGAATCACAGGCTGCATTTAGGTAGCAGGACTCTTTGGTCTCCAGTCTGGAACAGTCCCAGACATCCCTGAACTTTCATGGCTTTTGAGATGAGAGACAGCCGCTTTGTAGAATGCCCCTCCATTTGGCTTTGTCTGATGTCTTTTATAATTAGATTCAGGTCATGCATCTTTGCCAGGAATATCATGGAAGAAAGTCTGTCATCTTCTCGTTGCTCCTTCTCAGGTGGCTCAAGAGTTCAATTTGTCCCATTACCGATGAGAGTCCCTTTGATCATTGGATTAGGGTAGTGTCTGAGAAACTTCTCCATCAAAACGTTTCTTATTCCATCATTGTAATGACTGAGTATTTTATGGGAAGTTTATCTGAAACTACTTCAAGTATCCTCTTCCTCTTGAAACTCAAGATTTATTTGCTTATAGCAGCATGGACGCAAGGATTCCTACTTTATTTAATGCATTACAATCCCTTCCTCCCATTATTTAATGAGCAGATTCTCTCAGGTTTGGCAGGTGAGAGCCTTTTCAAGTTAGCTTCTGAGTCTTTCTGCCTCATCATTCTTTGGGCTCTGTCTTGCTTTTTTGCACAAGATGTTCCAGGATCGTTTTATCCTCTCCCTGGCCCAGACACGCAAGCGGCCATTTCTCCAGGAGACCCTGGGCACTGCAAGGTGTGTACCTTGCAGTTGGAGAGTGGCTGTCGGTGGGCAGAATTAGGGAACTTACATATTTACAGCATGTATAAATACTTTTGTATAACGTATTTGATAGCTTTACAAATATTTTTATGATTGCTATTTTATATTAGAATTTATTTTTTGATTTCTAAATTTATCTTTATTGAAAACTATATGTTCAAATCAGTCCCTCCCATTCGTACTCAATGCTAAGGGATCCGTTTTGGTTCCTGCCCTTTCTGTGTTTGTAAATTTGGGCTCTAATTGTAACCTCATTTCCATTATCATTCCAGTATTTAATTTTTTGTTTATTTTTGGTTTTGTTTGTAGTACTGGGATTGAACCCAGCAGCTCTCTACCACTGAGCTGCCTCCCCAGCCTTTTTTGTTCTGAGACAGGGTCTTGCTAAGTTGCTGAGGCGGGCCTCAAACTTACAAGCCCCCTGCTTCAGCCTCCCAAGCCTCTGGGGTCACAGGCATGTTCCACCACCCAGCATATTTATTTATTTGCTCAATGCCCTGCATGTATCAGTCTACTATGGTGCCTGCCCCCTCCTCAAGCTTGAGCTCTGACCTCCCAATGCAGGTTCTCCCCTCCCCGTGTGGACACTTGCCTTGCCCTGCTTGGATTCCAGCTGTCCCTTTTAAAAACACCCATGGTCCCTTCACTCCCCTGTACCTCCTCACTCTGCTTGGCCTCCAACACCTGCGCTAGGCCACCAAGCCTCTTCCCCACCTTGCTCTGACCCATGCAGTGGCTTTAGGACTGAATCATTCGGAAGAAAAGGGATGCGGGGGGAAACGGGGGGGGGGGGAATGAACACTGTCGTGAGTGTGTGTTTTGCTACTGGAGATTGAACACAGGGGCGCTTTACCATTGAGCTCTTCCCCAGACTGTTGTATGCTTTATTTTAAGACAGGGTCTCGCTAAGTTGCTGAGGCTTACAAGTCACCTTGAACTTGCAATCTTTCTCCGTAGTCTCCTAAGTGGCATGTGCACAAAAAAATGTACACATTCTTTTTAAGACACAGGAACAGTGAGAGAGCGAGGGGGGAATCAATTTTATTTAGTTTTTCATGTGGTCTTCGTTGCTCCAACACTTTGTTGTGTACGTGGTGCTGGGGTTCGAACCCACATCCTTGCGCATGCCAGGCAAGCGCCATAACGGCTGAGCCACCGCTCCAGCCCCAAGGTGTACACCAATGCATAGGTGAGGGTAGGGAGGGACCTTGGACGCTGAGAAAGATTTGAGTAAGTTGTGATGGCGGAGCCAGCGGAGGGAACAGGCTGAACAATGGCAAGGGACTGGAGTGCCCACAAGCCAAGCTTGCAGTGCCAATGACTGAGTGCTTCCACGAGGACAGTTCAGGGCTGAGTGTTCAGCTCAACAGCTGGCCAGGCTTCCGGTTCACAAGTGCAATCCTGGATGAGCAATTCCGTTATGGCTGCAGATCAGAATGACGCTGCCCAGGGCTGGGCTGCAGAGGAGACTGAGGAGCTGAGTTGAGAAGCGCGGGCCAGCAGGTGACTTTGAGAACCGTCACTTCCTTCTGGGCTATAGTTTTCCCATCAGTGAAGGCTCGTAGTTCCTTCAGGGTTGCAGCTGAGGACTTCCCAATCCCTAGAAAGTCTAATGAGGGGATGGTTCTCAGCTCGTCGGGAAAGAGCTCTGAGATCCTCTAGTGAAGTCTGGCACAAGTGCATGTTTGAGGGCCATGAGTGGTACCAGCATTGTGTTTTCTGACTCTTCTAAAGGATTCTAGAAAACCCTGGGGTCTGTGTGAGGTCAGAAGCTGGGGATAGGAAAAGTTAGGCCCCCAAAAAGAAAGTTCCACTCAAAGATTTTTTTTTAAGAGCTATTCTGCGAAAGGACAGGGAGCAAATGCTCCCTACAAGTGCAAAGACCCACTTCTGTCTCAGGGGGCAGTCCATCACTTACTAGGGACAAGTGAGAGAAACATCCCAGAATACCCATCCACTTCTTTTCTCATCCCTGTTTTAGTCAACTTTTTGCTGCTGAGACTAAAAGACCTGACAAAAACAATTTTAGGAGAAAAAGTTTGTTTGGGGGCTCACGGTTTCAGAGATTTTAGTCCATAGCTGGCCAGCTCCCTTCCGCTGGGCTTAAGAGAAGGCAGAAGGTCATGGCGGAAGGTGTGGCTCCAGGGAGCAGAGAGAGAAACTCCACACCAGATACAAAAGATGTATCCCAAAGGCACGCCCCCAATGACCCACCTCCTCCGGTCACACCCTACCTGCCAATAGAGGCCAGTTCATCCCTCTCGGAATTGGCTCGCTGATCGGGTCAAGGCTCTCATAACCCAATCATTTCACCTCAGTCTTCACTTCATCTCACATATTCTGCTTTCAGGGGCATCTTTCATCCAAACCATAATACTCCCCTACACATATTTTTTTTTTCATACCAGAGAGTGAACCCAGGGCCCAGGGGTGCTTAACCACTGAGCCACATCCCTATCCCTTTTTTAAAAAAATTTATTTATTTTTGAGACAGGCTCTCCCTAAGTTGCTGAGGCTGGCCTCAAACTTGCAATGCTGCTGCCTCAGCCTCCTGAACTGCTGGGATTACAGGCCTACTCCACCATGCCCAGCTCCTGTACACATACCAAGACCAACAAGAGAATCAAGAGTGAAGCTCTTGTGGGCTTTGGAATTCCAGGGCCTGAGCCCTGGATTGTGTGATCTTGGACAAGTTATTCAACCTCTGTGAGTCTTGGTTTCCTTTTCTGTGAAATAGCCAAGTAACCCATCCTACCCTCCATGCAGGGAGCCATGCGATGAGTACTCAGTGATGGCCACCGGTCGGGAAGGTCAGACTGCATTGCTCATATGGGGTCGTTTTGTGCAGGGTCTTAAGTGCTAGGCTTAGGACTTGGCAGGCAATGGGGAGCCATGAATGGCTTTTGATGGAATAAACTAGAACAAATTTTGTGGATTATTACCCCTTGCCCAGGTCTGTCTCACTAGAGTAGGGACTGGAATTAGGTGACGCAGAATCAGAGACTGGATTGAAGAGGACACAGTCCAGACCAGAGAGTTGGGAAGTGGGAGGAGGCTGGGAGCCAAGATCAAGTCAACCCAGTGAGCAAGAGTGGGCAGAGAGTCAGAGGAGGTAGGCAGAGAAAGTTACTGGTTTTTTCCTCCTTGAGGCTCCAGGGACCGTAGGGAGGAGACCATGGATTAAAGCAGGCTGCCTGAGCGGATGAGTTGGATTCCTTCAATGTTTTTCAAAAAAGAAAAGAAATTTCTTTTAAACTACATTTCTTCGGATCGCACTTCAGGCAACATGCTACACTGCTGAACAGAGCCACGTGGGTCACAGCTTCATGGGGTCCAGAGCTGTTTCCCTGTGGACTCGACATGCCCTAGAGAGGCACCTGCTCTTGCCACGAGCTGGCTCTTTGCAGACCGCACATCCTGGCACAGTTCTTAGCGGGTGTCATCAGCCCCTTGCGCCTATCCCTGTGGTCCTACCGCTTCATGATCATCTCTTTCTGAAACACTGCTCCCTCATTCATGCTGCATGCTCCTGCATCCAGGCTGCCTGGGTGGGTCACGCAGCAGGCCAGAGTGCTGGGTTAATGACCCAGGAGCAGCTCTGCTCCGGTGATGAAGGCAGGCCAGCTGATAAATCCCGCAGCTCTCTCACCCTTTGGGTAGGAAAACTGGGATGTGTTCTACCCCATCACCCAAGGTTCCCACGGCCTTGAGCCCTGGATGCCCCTGGGGATGTCTGTGAACCCCAGATGCCCACAACCCAGCCTACTCATTAATTTGCCCCAGACTGGCTTCCTTCCCCTGCCTCACTGCCACCCCAGCCTCCAGCTTTTTGATGTATTCAAATTCTATTCTCAGAGCCTTTTCCAGAAGAACCCTTGGCAGTCAGAATTCCAGATATTTCATTCTCCGTGGCTGTTCCCTTCAGAACTGAGTCCATGTGACTCGTTTACACATGCGGCCACTCCTCCTCCAGCCCCCACACAGATCTTCCGCTCCTGAGCAGGACATGGCCTCCGACCTCCTCCAGAGGTCCATATTCCAAGCAGCCACTTCCAAAGGGTCACTGTTGGCTCAAGACCTCTTTGTGGGCTCTGCAAACAGGACAATGACAAACTGAAGCCAAGGCAGGAGAGCTGTTCACAGGCTGGCTCTCCAGGTGTCCAGAGGGAAGGAGGGCACCTGGTGGCCAGGTATCTCTGCCCTGTGTCCAGTTCTCCTCCTCACAAAGCTTGCTTTGGCCACAGTTTTTTTCCTGGGGAAATTCTTGTCCGTGAACCAATCAGCATTTGAACCCAGGAGCACAGGAGGGTCCAGAGCCACCCGGGGCCTCCTCCTTCAGGCCCACCTATCTGTGGGCTGGGAATGATTCCCAGCTGTGTAACAAAGGCCTGGGGCTCCAGCCCCCGTGAGTTGTGCAACCCAGCAGAGCAGGAAAGCCGGCTCGGCCTGAGGCTGGAGGAGAGGAAACGTCCCAGGGCTGACTGTGCCAGGGCAGGACTGAGCCAGCCCTTGGGCCAGCGGGCTGGGCGGTGTCCCTCGGAGATAAGCCAATCCCTCGGCTGCAGGTGAGGATCCCTGAGAAGCATTGTTCAGACCGGACCGGACCGTGGTAAGACATCTGAGCGAGCGGGGAGGGGTGGCAGATTCACTGCACTCCAGCACAGGGAGCAGGTGGCCTCCCCGGGGTGCTGAGAGTCCCACTCTGAGGTGTGTTCTACAGCTCCCCACATCTGGAAGAGCTCCAGGGAGTCAGCCTCTCCCTCCACGACAGGGACAGAGCACCATGAGCCGGTCAAGACATATGGGCAAGATCCGGAGGCGCCTGGAGGACGTTAAGAGCCAGTGGGTCCGGCCAGCCAGGCCCGACTTCAGCGACAATGAGAGCGCCCGGCTGGCCACTGATGCCCTCTTGGATGGGGGGCCTGATGCCTACTGCAGGGCTCTCAGCCAGGAACGGGAGGTGGACTTCCTGTCCTCAGTGGAAGCCCAGTACATCCAGACCCAGGCCAAGGAGCCCCCTAGCGCCGTGGATCCTGCAGTTGGGGCCGAGGGAGGCCCCAAGGGACTCGACTCCTGTTCCCTGCAGTCAGGTACCTACTTCCCTGTGGCCTCTGAGGGCAGCGAACCAGCCCTGTTGCACACATGGGCCTTGGCTGAGAAGCCCTACCTGAAGGAAAAGTCCAGCGCCACTGTGTACTTCCAGACGGACAAGCACAACAACATCAGAGACCTTGTCCGCCGCTGCATCACCAAGACCAGCCAGGTAGAGACGGGGCGACCGGGGCGGGAGGAACGGGCAGGTGGAGCAGGGAGCAGGGTACGTCCTGCTCTCGGGGACAGAATCCGGGAGATTGGGGCTTAGGATGGAGTGGGGGGGGGCATTGCCCTCTGCCTTGCTCTGATCGCTGAGCTCCTGATGTCACCTGTCACAGCCTGGTACAGGCCACCACAGTCCATCACTGGAACTCTGCTACCGCTTCCTCCCTGGTCCTCCTCTTCCATCTGAATCCGGAGCCACCCAGCCTCCAGGCTGCAGCAGAGCCTTTCTCTATAGCAGAGTCTACCTCAGCCGTTTCCCTGCTTGGAGCTCTATGGCAATGGTGGGAGGAGCGAACTCCTTCTGTGGCTCGAGGGCCCTCTCCCACCTCCTCCCACTCAAAACCCTGCGGATTCTCCACTTGCCGAGCTCCGGCTTCAGGTCTTTGCACATCTGCTCCTCTGCCTGGGTGCCCCTCACCTTCCCTGATTTTCATCTGACTAATGCTACTCCTTCTTGGGGAAGACTCTTGTGCATTCCCCAGGCTAGGTAAGGTGTCCACTTCTTGCTTCCAAATGCAGGAGACCACTCCATTGAGGCACACCTTTCTCCTTGTCCCCCAGACTCTGCTGAGACACAGTTGATGCTGTGACATCTGAACCAAGCCAGTGGCCAGGCAGAAGATGGGGCCAACAGCAGAGAAGTTTCGTCCCTCCCCAGAGTATTTAGATTTTAGTCAGAGAATTTGGAAAAGTCCCTAGGGTAGAGCCTGGCATCAGCTGAGTCAGGCCAGGTCAGGAGTCCTCCAGTGCCCCTGGGCCTTAGGTGGCTGCCTTTGTCAGCTGGCGAATGAGTAGAGGGACTTGCCATCTGGAGTCTCATCCTACCCAGGTGCACAAAATGATCCTTCAGCACAGGGCCATGGATGTCTGCCCCTCCCTCCCGAAGCTGCGGAAGGGTGGGGTGAGAATGGACTTTAAGAACCCTTTCATCTGGGAAGATTCCAGATCCACCACCTGTAAAGATTGATTACTGCCAGGTGTAGGGGTGCATTTGAAATCGCAGCTACTTGGGAGGCTGAGGCAAGATGATTGCAAGTTCAAAGCCAGTCCGGGCAACTTAGGGAGACCCTGTCTCAAAACCAAACGTGGAAAAGTTTGCAGGTGTAGCTCAGTGGTAGAGCTCCTGGGGCTCAATCCCAGTGCTGAAAAAAAGTTTGATTTTTCGTTTTGTCATGAAAACTACTTTGTTACATTCAAAAGAACACTGTTGTTTTTTAGAGGGAGAAAGAAAGGATCAATTCTATTTATTGCTTTTTGTTCTTTTGGTTTTTGTTTCTCTGATGCTTAGTTGTTGTATGTGTGTTGCTGGGATTCGAACCTGGGTCCTTGCACATGCCCAGCCTGTGCTATACCACTGAGTCTCCACTCCAGCCCTCGAAAGAACTCTTAAAAACACAGGCTGAGAGTTGAACTTATTTTTTGCTAGGGTCCCAGGCTCAAGACCGAATCCCCTCCCAGGGTCAATACTGTGTGAAATCTGGAGGTTCTGGGGAGGCAGCCTGTGGAAGGGGAGGAGAGGGCAGAGCTCTGGAGCCTCAAGTAGAAGGTAGAATGGGTGGAGTGGCTTCGTGCAGCTGGGCTGTTTCAGAGCAGTGACAGGGTGACATCAGAGTGATAGATAGGTCTGGGCAGGCAGCCAGGAGCCCCAGCCACCTGGGGCTACCTGCACCACCTCTGGCAAGTCCCCTGAACTCCTGGTCTCAGTCCCTTCTGGCTGCAAAGGCCTGTTCCTAAGCATTGAGCCTTGGTCTTCCTGTGTAATGTCTAGTGCTGTTATGGGGCTGGGGCCAGAGGTGCGGGGAGACCCTCAATCACAGCGGCAGCTGCAGGAGAGTTCTGGAAAGAGGACAGTCAGGGCTTGTGAACCGCTACCCCCTGCTGAGTCTCTCTCCTCCTACTGCCCAGCTGGCAAGACATGCCCCTCTGCTTCGGTGGCCCTGAGGTCTGTTCATGTCCCTTTGAACAACATAGCATGCTATGAATTTAGATTTCACCTAGCAGATGGGGAGACCTGGCTTTGCTGGCGCTGAGTTGTGGTTATCTCGGTGAACGGGTACCCTTTGTCCCCACTACTCCCTGTTGTCCTGGGCCTCCAAGGCCATCAGCCATTTTAGTGCTGACCAGGCTCCTACAGGCTGTTTGTGACATCCCTCTCTCTCACACACACACACATATGCACGTGCATGAGGGCCAGGGATGGCCTGCTCCCACACACGTGGCAGCAGAGCTGGATCCCCAGTCACAAGCTGTTCATAGAAGTAGAGGGAGAGGGGCTGGAGCGGTGGCTCAGCCATTACAGCACTTGCTTAGCATGCACGAGGACCCGGGTTCAAACCCCAACACCATGAACACAACGAGGTGTTGGAGAAACAAAGTCCAGATGAAAAAATGAATAAAATTGATTCTTTCTCACTTTCTCTTTTTTTAAAAAATAAGTAGGAGAGAAGAGAGAGAGAGAAGAAAAGTAGACTTGAGCCCTCCCTCCCCTTTGGGACAAGCTGAGGAGAAGCCTGTAGTGTTTTCTGGAGCAGTTCCCACTCCCTGAGAAGCAGGAACCCCCTTCCTTCCAATTCCTTTACTCTACAAAGCACAGGATGGCGGAGTGGAAAAGAGAGGTCCTCTGTCTTTGGGGGAACTCCTGCTAAAGGGAGGACAGGAGGACATTGTGGACAGCAGCCCCATGCGTGGGAGCCCTCAGCACCTAGGAGCAGGTGGAGGGTGACTAAGGCAGGCTTCCCAAAGAGGTGACCTCAGAGCTGAGTCTCCAAGGCTGAGCAAGAGTTTTCCAGGCAGTCCTAGGGAGCGTCAAAGGCAAATGTCAGAAGGTAGGAAAAGGCTCAAGTGTCCTGGAGGCAAGGAGACAACTCATCCCTCTGGTAGGAACAGCTTGGGGATGTGAGACCTCAAGGAGGGCCAAGTGCCAGGGTCAAGGAAGGTGGTGGCAGGACAGCTGTGCTGGGCCTTCCCCATTGGGTCAAAGGTGAGAACAGCAGCTCCCGGGTGTGCACCCTGCAGGTGTCTGAGGCCTTCCAGACACTTTCTCGGCACTTATCCAGGTGTGGCCACATTATCTTCACTGACTCCCACCCAGGTGAGGTATGGTAACGGACTATGCAGGAAGTTGGGAGAAGCCACATTTCTCGGTGAAGGCGGACATCACAGAGATCAGCAAAAACGTAGAACAAGGGCAGATGCATGGCAGAGCAGCTGTCTAGCATGCACGAGGCCCTGAGTCCGGTCCCCAGCACACACACACACACACACACACACACACACACGAATGCAAAACAGGCCTACCCTGCTCACCAGTTTTAGATCTAATTCTTTTCATTAAACCTGTTATTTTACGTTAACATCTAATGGCTCAACTGTTGATATCTCAAAATAATTAATAAAACTATTTCAAAAATTTCTCAGTTTTAGTTTCTACTATAATAAGCATTTACAGGTTTAATCCATATAAGCAAAAGCTTATAGAAATTGTCAGTAATTTTTAAGAGAGGAAGACGGGGGTCCTGAGACCAAAAAACCGTGGGACGCTTATTGGGCAGGGGAGAATTTAGAGTGGAGACAAGATAGGATCTTATTTCCCACCAGAGAAACTGGGAACTGGAATTATTTTTCTTTTTCTGGAATATACCTCCTCATCCTCCCTCCTTCAGGTTATATTTGGTGTAGATAGACAGATGGACAGTCAGACGTCAGAACTCTTCTTAGAGACCCAGAGCAGAACCATGAGGAGTAAGATCTGGGCCGAGGTCTGGGGCTTGTCCACCATGACCAGCTATTTGGCTTGGGAAAGTCCCCTGGCTCCTCATCTGGGAGGCTGGGGCACTAGTTGTGGAAATTATATGAGACAACCTTATGGCTGATAGTTGGTGCACAACCAAACCTTGCTGCTGTTATTACTCATCTGTCAAAAGACAAATAAAGAAGAGAGTGTTAGAAGGTAGGAGACTAACGGGGAAGCAGAAGCACAGAGTGGGGGTGGGGTGCTGAGAGCCCCAGAACTAGCGGCCATTCCAGGACCTAAATCCCCTTTCCTCTCCCACCCCCTTCCCTTCCAGAAGCAGCAGGATTTGCAGCCTGGGAGGAGCTCCCCTGTGCCAGGATTGCCTCCCACTTGACAGGGTGGCCCCATATGTGGGGCTGCCCCAGCAGACCAGCATCCCCTGCCTGGGCCCCTCCACGTCTCAGAAGCTGCGGATCCTGGAGTTGGCCTCCCAGGCTTTGCTTCCAAACCTCCTTCCCTTTCAGCAAGGTGTTATACCAAGGGCTTCCTTCTTGGTCCTTCTCAACCAGCCTCATCTGGCTGGTCCCTCTGATCTGCCCTATCCAGAACCAGCTCCCCACCCTGTTCTTCTGCTTACGCCCCAGAGGAATGAGCATTCGTTAACCCTCTTCTGTAACCTGGATTAGGAGCACGTTCTCGCACAGTGTCTTTCCAACCCTGCCTATGCTTCCCTATGAATATTGCATTTAACAATGACAGTCCTATTTGAACTACATATAAAAACAGCCACGTTCATTGGAGGGCATAGCTTTTATCTGCATTATTGGGCTAATGGTTAGACCCACATCGGAGAGCTAATGCTCCATTATTGAGCATTGTTTTTAAGCAAAGCCATGGTTCTAAAGGGCCTTAGGTCTTCTTAAAAGTCCTTCTCTGACATCCAGCCCAAGATGAGCAATCGCTCACCATCTCAACTGAGCAGAAAGTCAGCTCCATGAGCTACCTGGGCCCCTCTGCTCTCCTTCTCTAGCCTTCCTCACTTTCCGCCTCTGTGCTCCCATCCACCATGGGCCTAGGGACCTAGGAAATGCAATGGGGTTGGAGGTGGGGTCAGGGCAGAGACCTCCACTCCAGCTCTTTCTTTCCCTTCCTTGAACCCTGCTCTCTCCCCTCTGGCTCTCCCAGGCCTTTTGGACCTCCATAAATTTGGCTGAGACTTATTACCCCTGGCCCTCACTTCCCTAGTAACCGAGCCTTCTGCCCTGGCCCAGGTCCTGGCCATCCTGATGGATGTATTCACGGATGTGGAGATCTTCTGTGACATTCTAGAGGCAGCCAACAAGCGTGGGGTGTTTGTCTGTGTGCTCCTGGACCAGGGAGGTGTGAAGCTCTTCCAGGAGATGTGTGACAAAATCCAGATCTCTGACAGCCACCTCAAGGTAGGGTAGTTACTGCATAATCATAAATGCACATAAAGTAACAATATGATACCCATTAGTTCCTAAACCAGAATTACCCACATTGCCCACATCCCAGTCTCTTGATTCTTCTATATTTCACCCTAAGGGTACTTTGCATTAGTCAAGATCTAATAGGATATCCCATGGTAGCAATGGCCCCCATCTCAATGGCTCAGCACAATTAAGTTTTATTTCTTGCTCAAAGTCCTATGTAGGTCAGACAGCTTCCCTCCATCTAGTTAACTACACCATAAGGAAAACAAGGCCTCCAAAATAGCAGTGGCAGAGAGAACAAAATGGTGGGAGGATTCCACGGGGTGTTTTCAGGATCTGACCTGGAAGAGATTTCCATCACTTCCACTCATAACCATTGCTCTTGCCTGGATACCCGGGGCCTGGGAAGTGAACAGGCGTCACAGCCTGGTGAGCATCTCTCCACGTATTCCTTTCCTCCTCTCAGCTGGGGAACCCAGTATGGGCCTCATAGGAGCAAGGCTGCCCACAGGAGCTGTAGGATACATGTTAGAACTCCCTGGGCCCAACAGGAAATTAATGCTCTTAGACTTAACCGAATTTCCATTTTTCTCTGGCAGGGAGAAAAGAAACCCAGAGGTAAGAGTTGATTGGCCACACAGACTTGAGGTCTGTGGAAAGCCACCCTTAGCTTTCAGGAGTAGGCTCAGCTGAATGCTGGTGGGTGGTCCTCGGGGCTCTGTCTATGACTCCCCTCCAGCTCGGGCAGGTTGGCTTCTGGGAGCACCTCCCAGACAGGGATGAAGCCTCCTCCTCCCTCCCTCCATCCACACTGACAGGGAGGCAGGCAGATTCAAGGCTCACTCCAGGTCCCTCAGGCTTCAACACCGCTGGTTACTGGACCTGGTCACACTTCCTTGGCAGGCAGCCATCAAAACACATCAAGGGAGTCAGTGCTGGCCTTGCTTTCATGGTGACACTGGTCATGTGCTCCCCACAGGACAATGGGATGTGCCCCACACCCCTGGAGCCTGCCTGGTGACCAGCAGACACTGGTGGGGTCTGGCAGTGTTCCATCTCCCCAGGATTAACCCTGAGACACAGCCCCCACATGTCATCTGCCCTTTCAATTCATCCAGCCTTCTGAGGGTCCAGCTGAGGGGTGGGCAGCAGGGGCTGCTGGGAGGTAAAAGACAACAAATAGGGCCAGGATTTGACAGAGGTCACACCCTTCCTCTGGACCATCCAGGGTCCACTGGGGCTTCACAAGGCCACCCCGTCAGGCTGCACTGAGTTGTCCCTCTGCCCAGCTTGGGGTAGGGCCTCATATCTGCAAATCACAAAAAGGCAGGACAGGGCTTGCTCCTAAGGAACTGACAGACCTCTCGTGGTCCTTGCAGGCCTAGGGCAAGGGTTCCACAAGCGTCAAGCCCTTGTCTCTTTTATCTTCTGTGTTTTTTAATTTTTGCCCTCTCCCTGTTTTTTCATTGTCAGCTAATGGCAGGACAAAGAAGAAAGCTTAGAAAATTTATCCAGGGAACAAATTTAAATGGCCCATAATCCTACCAACCAAAGAGGGCACATGTTTACATCTTGGTGACCATCCTTCCAGATTTTTCCCTATGCAAACTGTCTTAGTCTGTTCATGCTGCTATAATAGAACATCATAGTGTGGATGGCTTACAGACAGTGGAAATTTACAGACAGGAAGTCTGACATCAAGGCCCTTGCAGAGGGTCCGGGAGGGTCCACTATCTTGCTCATAAATGCCCGTCTTCTTACTGAGTCCTTGGCATGGCAGAAGCGGGGAAGAAGCTCTCTGGGGCCTCTTTCATAAGGGCGCTAATCCCCTTGGTGAGGGCTCCACCCTCATGACCTCATCACTGCCCAAAGGCCCCACCTGCTAATGCCACCACGCTGGTTTCCACAGAAGGTGGGGAACCACACTCACTCTGCAGGCCGGTCTATATCCGTGAACCCGTAATTAGCAAGTGACACATTGACGTTCCTTCCAACAGAACATCTCCATCCGGAGTGTGGAAGGCGAGGTGTACTGCGCCAAATCAGGCAGGAAATTTGCCGGCCAAATCCAGGAGAAGTTCATCATCTCAGACTGGAGATTCGTCCTGTCTGGATCGTACAGGTGAGCACTGAGGTTTGAACACTTGGTAGAGCCCAGGGCCAGGTGCAGACCAGCACCAGCTGCTCACGCACACCGGGCAGCTCCCAGGGCAGTCCTGCTGCGCCCACAGCTGGAACTTATCACCGAGATGGGCTGGGAGGCAGGAAATCCGGGTCCTTTCAGGGCAGAAAGGCATTGCCAGGTACCCCGGTTTCCCTTGATACCACAACAGGATATAGACACCTCTTATACCCTTCCAAGATCTCTTTGGTGTGACCAAAAAGTGATGTAATTTGCTTTTTTTTTTTTAAGAGAGAGGGACTGTGAGAGAAAGACAGAATCAATTTTATTTAGTTTTTCATGTGCCTTTTGTTGCTCCAAGATTTTGTTGTATATGTGGTGCTGGGGTTTGAACCCACCTTGCATGCCAGGCAAGCGCCGTAACCACTGAGCCACCGCTCCAGCCCCTCTCCCCACGTGTGTTGTACACAGCAATGGGATTTGATGCTAAATATCCGTACATGCACACAAAATAGCAGTATCTTTTAGCCAATATCCCTCCCCAGCACTTCCGCTCTCCATTCCCTCCTGCTACTCCTTGGACTTAGGATTTAACTCTTGAGCTATGCCTCTACGTGGACTGCGGGGTGGCGGAGTAATTCCACCGCTAACCTTCTGAGGAGCTGGCCGCCTTTCCTTCTGAAGTGGCTGTGCCATTTACATTCCCACCACCAGGTTCTCGGATCCCAGGCAACACTTCTTGCTGGTTGTCCTTTTTGTCACAGCCGTTCTGGGGGTGTGAAGATGCCCCTCTTTGTGGGTTCGGTTTGCATTCCTGAAGCTAAAGGCGCTGAGCTCTCGTGCCCTCTGCACAGCCTCTCTGGAGAAAAGTCTGCTTGGATACAATTTTTTTGCATTCACATTAAGACGCCCGCATCCAAATGCCTGACCATCTGCCTATTCCAACGGTGCTGCCTTGCTTGGGCCCCTCTTTGAGACTTGTCTTCAGGTCCTAAAGGATCTTCTGCTAAATGTCCTCAGTGGTGGCCCTGGGAAGTGGGTGTGGGGGAGGAGGAACAGCTGAGGCCATCTGTGAACCTTTAGTTTGAGAAGGTGCTGAGTGGGACAGAGCACAGAGGGGCTCCCCCTTATTCCCCGGAGCACAGACTGATTAAACAGAGCAGAAAAGCAGAAGCCTCGCAGCACCTTGGGCTAGAGTGGACAGAGGACCAGGAGACCTACATGTCCTCCTTCCCTGGGGCAAGGGCCAGAGATGCTATTGTATAGCCACAGGGAGGCCACTGCTAATCTCTAGCCAGGGATGGATGAGCAGAAAGGGAAAAAGAAAAAGGAAGCAAACTTTCCATCTGAAGTGTGCATCTTTCTTTAGGTGATTAAAGTCCTATTTTTGTGATATTAATATTTCCACCTTCAGTTCTCTCTGTTGACTTATATTTTTACAGTGTCTTAGTCCACTTGAGCAGCTTTAACAAAATACCATAAGCTGGGTGGCTTATAAAGAACAGAAACTGATTTCTCACAGTACCTTTTTTTTTTTTAAGGAGAGGAACAGTGAGAGAGAGGGGAGAGAGAGAGAGAGAGAATCAATTTTACCTAGTTTTTCATGTGACTTTCATTACTCCAACATGGTCCTGGGGTATGAACCCGCATCCTCACGCACGCCAGGCAAACGCCAAGCCACTTGCTCTAGCCCCGATTTCTCACAGTTCTAAAGGCTGAGAAATCCAAGATCGAGATGCTGGCAGACTTGGTGTCTGGTAGGGGCCTACATCCTGGAGCAAAGACCCAGGTCTTGCAACTATCTTCGTGTGACAGCGTGTCTTTGCCTCTGCATGACAAAAGGGATGAAGGAGCTCCTTTTATAAGGGCATTAATCCCATTCATGAGGCCTCTCCCCTCAGGACCCAATCACCTTCCAAAGGCTCACCTTCCAATACCATATCACTGGGGATTAGAGCTTTCCACATGAATTTCAGGAGACGTAAATACTAAGTCCATAGCATAAAATGTGTTTTTTTCTCCATGTAATTTTCATTAGTCAGCTTTGTGTTACTACACCAAAATACCTGAAGCAACTAGCTTTAGAAAGACAAAAGTTTTATTCAGCTCACAGTTTGGGAGGTTTATCTGAGGAGCTGGCAACTCCGTTGGTTTGGCCTCTAGTGAGGACAGCACAGCATGGCAAGAGCATGTAGGAGCAAGTGGACATCTCAAACCAGAGCAGGGAGGACGGCAGGCTCCCAACGTCCCTGCTGAGGCCCTGCCTGAGGACCTCTCCCTAGGCCCCGCCTTCTAAGAGCACCACCCTGGGGACCAAGCCCTTAACAATGTGGACTTTTGGGGCACACACCCACATGATCATGGTGCTATTATTTGCACTTACTCTGTTAGATTTTGTCAACTGTCCCTGATCCAAGAAGCCAAGCTAGAGTGAGCAGTCTGTGCCGACGAGTTCTCTCTGGCTTTATTACAACAGTGACAGTCACATAACATAAATGTAACCGTTTCAAAATATATGATTCAGTGATATTCAGTTTAGTGTATTTAGCAAATGTACTAAATACATCACAATGTTATGCAACCATTACCTAGTTCTGAAATATTTTCATCATCCCCAAAAGAAACCCCTTGTCCATTAAACAGTCGTTTCCTGTTTCCTCCTCTCCCCAATTCCTGGCGACCACCAATCTGTGTTTCCCATGGATTTACCTCTTCTAGGTGTTAAGTGCTTCATGTAAACGGAATCATACACTAAGTGGCATTTGGGGGCTGGCTCCTTTAAATTAATGCTTTCAAGGTTAAACAATTGTAGCATAGATGAGAACTGCATTCCTGGGGCTGGAGCCGGTGGCTCCGCGGTTACAGCACTTGCCTGGCACGCATGTACTGCGAGTTTGAACCCCAGTACCACCTACACAGCCACGTGTTGGAGCAATGAAGGCCACGTGAAAAACTAAATAAAAATGATACTCACTTTCTCTCTCCTGCACTGTGCCTCTCTCTTAAAAAATTTTAATTCCTTTGTATTGTTGAGCAATCTTCCATTGTATGGATGAACCATAATTTGCCCATCCATTCACCCGTGGATGGACGTTGGGATGTTTTTACCTTTGGGAGATTGTGAATGGTGACTAAGAAATTCTTGTTCAATCTGGAAGCCCTTCTCCTCCTCCTCCTCCTCCTCCTTTTCTTCTTCTTTTTCTCTTCTTCTTCTTCTCCTCCTTCTCCTCCTCCTCCTCATTCTCCTTCTCCTTTTCTTCTCCTTCTTCCTCTCCCTCTTCAAGAAAAAACTTTTTTTTAAGAAAGAGGGACGGTGAGAGAGTGAGAAAGAGAGAATAAAATTTTATTTAGTTTTTCACACGGCTTTCGTTGCTCTGACACTTTGTTCAGGTTAAAACCCACATCCTCACGCATGCCAGGCAAGTGCTAAAACCACTGAGCTACTGCTCCAGCCCTGGAAGCCCCACTTCTAATCACTTTCTCCTCTGAAACTCAGCGTTTGCCTTAGTGGAAGGAAAGGAGGTGATGGAGCCAGTGCCTGGAAGAGCTGAGAGTTACTGAAAGTCAGGAAAGAAATCAAACAGGTGCTTCCGAGCCTTCTGACAACAGCAGCCCCCAAACTCACTCCACTGTATTTATTTTTAAACTATTTTATTTTAGTTTATTTTTAAGAGAAGGGGGTGGAAAGAGAATCAACTTTTCTTTTTTTCATCTGGACTTTGTTTCCCCACCATTTAGGGCTGGGGTTTGAACCCGGGTCCTTCTGCATGCCAAGCAAGCTCTCCAACCACTGAGCCACCGCTCCAGCCCCTAGTTCACTTTAAATGATTGGACTTTCAATAGATCAAAGTTTGGATGCATTTAAAAGAAAAACAATTTTTGTTTTGCCCAGAAACTCTGATTTATAAGATTCCACCTCAAATTTAAAGATCAGACCTGCTTTTGAGCAATTTTAGTCCTCCCAGAACCGACTATCTGCATTCCTCATTCAAAGGGTGATTATCTCCAGGGATAGGAGAGGGCTGCTGGCACTGTAAAAAGAGAAACTGCAGAGAAGCAAGTGCCAGTTTTCTGTGTGCAGAGTGAAAACTGACTATGAGCTCAAGGGAGCAAGAGATTCTGAACGCCAGGGGCATTTCAGGGAGATGAGATGGGGCTTCTAGGGAGGGCAGCTTCCTCCGGATGAACTTTACTTACGCACCTTGGGGGAAACAAAAGCTGGGTTCACCTTCAACTTGAGTTGTTGAAGTGTGCATGCTTTCAGCCCCTGGTCCCCAGATCGGAAACTGTTTTCGCTTCTGAACAAAGCAAAACACAGTATCAATAGTATGTCTCCCCCAGGAGAATGACAATTAGAATTTGTTAATTCAGAACTGCTCTCTGGGCTGTTTTCCTCATCAGAACAAAACAGGAAACAGCAACACTCTAGAAGATTGTTCTGGGAATTAGCTACAACAGCAAGTGCAAATACTTAGCTACCAGACACATGAGACACTCCAAAAATGTTTAAGCCAGGTGCAGTGGTGCACAATTGAATCCCAGCTCCTCATGAGGCTGAGGCAGAGAGTCCCAAGTTCAAGGCCAGCCTCAGCAATTTAGAGAGAGCCAGTCTCCAAAGAAAATTTAAAAAACCCAAAGAGAGGGGCTGGAGCGATGGCTCAGCAGTTATGGTGCTTGCCTGGCATATGCTAGGATGGGGGTTCGAACCCCAGCATCACGTACACAACCAAGTGTCAGAGCAATGGAAGCCACATGAAAAACTAAATAAAATTAATTCTTTCTCCCTCTCCCTCACTGTCCCTCTCTCTCTCTTTAAAAAAAAAAAAAAAAGAAGAAGTTCAAAGAGACATGGAGAAGTGGTCATGGAGGAGGGCACATGTGCTGTGAGGTCAGCATGAGGAAGGACGTGCTCTGGGCCACCTGGCAGTGCCGAGAGGTACACACTATTGACCAGAGTTGCACCTTGAAAGACGAGAACGTTCTCACAGGGCGAGGGGAAGGCAGGTGAAATCAGGCACCAGGAACAGCATGAGGAAGAGCATGACACCAGCCTAGCCATGGCCTTGTTCTGACCCCTAATGCCACCCATAGGTTTTTTCTCCTAGGGACAGGAACAAGATCAAATCACTTCCATCTTTAAAAATCCTTCAATGATTGTCAGTACATTTAGAAAAAAATAAAATCTCCATCCTTACTGCTAGCATCTCAGTAGCATTTGTACATTGTGGTGCACAGAGTTTGGAGGCTGAGGCAGGAGGATCGCAAGTTCAAGTCCAGCCTCAGCAACTTAGTGAGGCCCTAAGCAACTTAGCAAGACCCTATCTTAAAATTTAAAAAAATGAAAAGGACTGGGGATGTGGCTAAGTGGTAAAGCACCCTTGGGTTCAATTTCTATTTTTAAAAAAAATATGTTATATACTGTTTTTACTATGGAAATAGAAAAGTCAGGGAGTTATGATCAGAGGGTTCGTGGTGCTGATTTAGTTTACTTTATTTGTCTTTGCAAAGCTGAGGATTGAACCCAAGACTTTACACATGTTAGGCAGGTACTCTCCCACTGAGCTACACCCCCAGCCCAAAGCTGATTACTTTTAGTTCAGGATCCTGGGAACAGGTTGCAGGGAGGCCCACAAGGCTGGATGCAGGGGATGGTCAAGAGGCCAGCTTTTATTTCAGTGGTGGGCATAGGCATTTCAAATAACTAATTCAATTGATAAATGAATTTAAAAATGGGCCATGAATCGGCCAATGAAGAGGGAGGGTCGTGAGCCAAATACTATGACTCAGTGAATGCAGTGTACAACAGGGCCAGGAAACAATGAATAAAGTGTGCTTCTTCCCATGGGTTGTGGTTAAAAAAGAAAAAAGGAATTGTAAAATCTAAAGCATGTGATGCAAGCATGCTGAGCAAACAGGGGCACGCAGGGAATGACAGGGACGTGCAGAGGCAGGAGTCACAGGTAAGCACAGAGCACCCGGGCACACAGGACGTGCAGACACACAGGGGCCTGAGAAGTTGCCCCGTGCTTTGGACTTGTTTTGTGAGCAGAGCCACCAGCCCTGAGGCCTGACCTCGCCCAACACGGGGGCGCCTGCTTTCTCAGGGTAGCCCAGCCCCAGCTTCCCTGCCACCTGGCTGGCTCTCGGCTCAGCATCTGCTGCTTAGCTCTCTGGGGCTGTGAGTGACTCTGGGGCAGGAGAGAGAGGTTTAGTCAAAACCTCGTTCTTTTTCCCAGGATTCTCCTGGTCACAGCTGGGCCCACCCTAACTCATAGAGCAGGGAACCCTGGGGCAGGGGCCAGAGCTCTGCGGGGCAAGACAGGCAGGCTAGGGGCTGGAAGCTGAGGACCCCATTCTTGGTGGCCCATTTCTATTCAGCTCTGGCACTGCCCCATAGGTGACCCAAGTCCTCTCTGATTGCCCTTCCCCTTGCCCCCCATCTGGTGCCGGTTCATCCGAGTAGGGACGTAATGCATCTGAACCTCTGGGTGGAGCTGTCTATGCTCCCTGGATTTTCAAGAATTTGATTTGGGTTGAGAGCAGAGGAATTTTCCATCAGCAATAGAAAAGAATTTGCTTAAAACGGGGCATCCGGGCATCGTAAAATGTAACATGTAAATGTGCATTTTGTTTGCATCTAAGTCATCTAAATGAAGAGCCAGGGCATGTCCTTGAGGGCGTCCTGCTGAGGGTGTTTGGGGGACTTTCTTGCATAAACAGGAGCTGTCAGGTATAGCTTCCTGGGGGTGCAGCCTGGACTCCCTTTCCCATCTCTCGGAGCCTGCACTTGAAAGTGGGGCTAGATTGCCTCCGAGAGCACTTCAGATTGTCATGAAAACACAGCCCGGCCTCCAGGAGCAGCCAACCTTCTGCACCTGTTCTTTGTGTCCCACCTCAAAGTTGGAGAGGCTGAGGCCTCGGCTGCCAGGTGACTCCTCTGAGCACAGAGGGGGCATCTGGGACTCAGCTGACACTCAGGGAGCCTCTAAGGGGCCCTGATCTGAGCACCTGGGGGAGCCGCTCAGTCAGGGGCTTACAACCACTAACTGGTGAACACGCCCTGGTCTCAGAGCCTTGGTGTTAGCCTGGGTTTGTTTGTTTATTATTATTTATTTTTGGTACCAGGAACTGAACCCAGGGGTGCTTAACCACTGAGCCTCATTCCCAGCCCTTTTTATTTTTTTTTAAGAGAGGACAGTGAGAGAGAGAGAGAGAGAGAGAATCAATTTTTATTGATTTTTTTCACATGGCTTTCTTTGCTCTGACACTTTGTTCTGACACTTAGCTGTGTACGTGGTGCTGGGGTTTGAACCCGTGCACTTGTGCATGCCAGGCAAGCGCCATAACCACTGAGCCACCGCTCCAGCCCCTAGGCCTTTTTATTTTGAGACGGGTCTTGCTAAGTTATTTAGGGCCCCCCTAAGTTGCTGAGGTGGCTTTGAACTTGCGATCCTCCTGCCTCAGCCTCCGCAGTCACTGGAATTACAGGTATGCACCACGAGCCAAGCTTGGCCTCTGTTAAGAGGGGATAACCAGACCTAACCAGGGCTCAAATAACAGGGTTTCTGCCAGGATCAATGAGCCTTGCAGGAGTGGGGGGCTTGGGTGTGCTCCTTCCCTCCCCGCTCAGAGCGGTGCTGCCTCCAGTGCCCACTCACTCACCCTCCCTCTCTCCTGCTGCCCTCCAGCTTCTCCTGGCTCTGCGGACACGTCCACCGGAACATCCTCTCCAAGTTCACAGGCCAGGCGGTGGAGCTGTTTGACGAGGAGTTCCGCCACCTGTACGCCTCCTCCAAGCCCCTGATGGGCCTGAAGTCCCCCAGGCTGGCCACCCTCCTCCAGCCCAGAGCAAGCCACAGCACCCCCAATGGCCACCTCAGTGGCAGCAGCTGCTCTACCAGCGACCGCACGTCCTCCAACCCCTTCAGCAGCCTGTCCACAGGCAGTAACCCCCACAACCAGAGCGTGTCCCTGTCCTCAGGGCCCAGCAGCCCCCTGGCCCCACACCCGCCCCCCAGGTTTCAGCCCTACTATGGCCCTTGGGGAACCCCATCTCCACAGGCCCTCCTCTCCCCAAGGCCCTACGACAGCCCGCCTGCCCCCTACAGCAACCTCAATGCCTACAGGCCCACGCCGCGGCGGCAGCTGGAGCAGCTGGGCCTGGTGCCCAGGGTGACCCACATCTGGAGGCCCTTTCTCCAGGCCCCACCTCATTTCTGAAGTGCTCCCTGCCATCCCCTGGCCCAGGTCTGGGCACTTCTGGATTTGCTAGCTCAAAGACCCCACCTCAACAACTAAGTGTTGAACCTGATTCCCTTGGATCTAAAGGCACTCGGACAGAATCAACGCCTGTGTTTGAGTGTTCCCAGGCCTAGGACCATCCACTTGCCAAACCCCACCAGCGCCTGGGTTCCCCCTCCCTGGTATGGCCTATGCAGCACATTCCAGAAGGTTCCAGGAAGGTGGGGGTGGCAGGAAACTAGAGGACAAGACGAGATAACAGAGCCCCTGTCTTCCAAAGGTCAACAAGAGCTTCAATATTAATGGTCCCCAAGTAATGTAAAGGGCGGCCGATGTGATGCCAGACACTGGGAACTTTGACTCCACCACCACAGAAATGAAATCAAGTCTTACAAGAACAATATCCAGGCAAAACCTATGTTGGGGTCTCCAGCTGGAAAGGGAGACACAACTCCAACAAGAGCGTCAGACTGGCTCGCTGGAATGAAAACGGGCCTAGTTTTACTGGCTGCGCAGGGTGGGGTTTGGGAATGTGGCCCTCATGAACTGAGTGAATGCACCCTGGCTCTCATGAGCTGCAACTGTGTGAAGGCTGGTAAATGAGGCACAGTGGGTATCTGACAAGCCATACGTTTTACAAATGGGTAAACTGAGGTACGAACCTGTAGATGGCTGGTAGGTACTTTTGTTTCCCTGGAACAGCCCAATCCCCATGAATTTGGTAAAGAAAGGTTCAGGATAGGGTATGGGGCCATTCTGGATTTCTGGGATAGTCAGAGAAACTCTTCCTCTCTAGAAATACTGAGGTGCCCCTAGACCCAGTGAATTAGGAATGTGGCATCTGTAAGCTGTGTGGGGCCACTCGAAGCTGCAGCCAGCAGGGATGGAGCAAGTGAGGAGTCTGGGGGTCAGCTAGGACAAGGCAGTTTAACAAGTCCTTGCTTCAAAGAGCTGTGGGCCAGATCTGGAACCAGGGTCTTGAGTTGTCACTGTCTGGGTGCCCTGCCCCAGGTCCAGGTGCCTCTACCTGGCCTGTGGATGCCTGAAGAACGAATGTCAAACCCTCACAACCCCAGCACTCATCCACCCCCAAAGAGAGTGACAGTTAACCTGACCCTAGGGCATGATGCCGGGGAGAGGGCAGTGGCAGTGAGATGTGGTTCGGGCTGGCACCAGGGCCCCGCAGTCTCTCCATCTCAGGGCCCTCCCCTGCACCCACAACACCTCTCAGCAGACGCCTTCTCGGCCTTGCTTTTGGTTCAGAAGCTGGCCTTTGCTGTGGAGAGCTCTTCTTCTTGGTGGCCTGATTCCTGACTGCAAAGATGGTTTCCATCAGCCGGGCCATCCCTCTGCTCCTTGACCATAGTCCTGGCAAGGCAGGGCACCTGGGCTTCTGTCTTGTTTCCTTTAGATTCTATTCCTAACCTGGCTCTCCTCCTTTCCCCTCTCCCCTTAGTTCCTGAAAGTTAAAAAAAAAAAAAAAAAGATTGGGAACCCTTTGGTTCCTGGTGCTGGTTCAGCCCAGCCCTGAGGTTGCTGAGGTGGGGATAGAACTACCAGGCCTGGCTGAGCCCTCAACTGGATTTCACAGTCTGCCCAGAGAGCTGAAGGCAGGGAACGCCTTCTGGGGTGGCCGCAGCTCCCGGGGCCAGCTCTCCAAGGCCTGCCCTGCCCGTGCTGTGTGGGCTCTGCCCTGGGGCAGGGAAGACCCAGCTGGCTCCCAACCTCCCACCAGCAGTTTCCCCTCTACGGCTGATCTGTCATCTCAGGGATGTTCACAAATATGCTGTCCAGCCTCTCCTGAGTCCTCGCACCATCGAAACAGCCTGCTGGCTGGGAAGGTGGGTACGCTTTGCTCTGGCTGGTGGGAACCCTCCAGGCAGAGGCTTGGGAACCTGGGTGCCGTTCACCACAGAGGGAGCCCTTGGGTGAAGCTGTCTTCCACAGCCCGGGTGCCTGAGAGGCCACTCCCACCCCACCCAACCAAGACAGATGCGCAGAGGAACAGGAAATAAGCCTGAGTCTTTTAGGCTACTGAGACTACTTTTTGCACCATGATCCAGCTTCACCTGACTCCAAGAGTCACTGATCAAGCAGGGACTTGTGGGTGTCTTGGGCTCACTTCCCAAGACCATTTCTACAGGAGGACTAGTGCCAGTTGTCCACGTCTGGCAACGGGGTGGCAGGAAAGCAGAACTTGACCTTAAGCAAACTTCAAATCCTACCAAACCTGCTCTCACTCCGTCCGCGAGGCCCCTGGACCTCCTGGAAGGCTGCTTGCTGGAGGCATCCTTGAAAGCATCATCTTCTACACTGAGAAGAATTTCAACAGTGGCCCCAGCCATGGGCCAGGCGCTGTGTCAACTCCAGGCCACACGGCACCCTGTCCTAAGAGCCCTCGCTCAGCTGGGAGGGGCCAACAATGCACACCCTGGAGAGAAGGCGAGAGCGGGAAGAATGGTCTGCTTGCTGTGTCCTGGGGGGGAACTTCACCCGGCGTTGGGGTCACAGAGTGTCCCTACGGGATCCGGGGCCAGCACTTACTGAAAACGTTGGTGGCCCAGAGCTGCTCTCCTTGGTCCTCCTAGGACAATGGCTGTGTATCCCCATTGCTCTGTAAGAACCCAGAGGCCAGCAGTCTGTGGGCCCAGGAGGCCAACGAGGCCTCCCGGATTGGGCTTGGTTCCTGCAGGGTGGGCAGGGTCCCACCTTCACTCGGGTTTCCTGCTGGCCAGTCAGGGAAGAGCCCGAGAAGCTTCTTTGAATGCTTCTCTTTCTGGACCCGACCCAAGAAACTGCTGGACACAGAGAAACTGTCACTCACGTTCTCAGCTTCCTCCTGCAGAGCGTCTGTGTGTCAGGAAAGCTGCTACCAGGAGGGCAAACACACGCGCATGGTCATGTTGGTGCCACCTCCTTCCTGTTGTCGCTCAGTGTATTCTGAGACAGACGTGTTGCTCCTCGGAGCACCCAGCCTTCCTTCCTCTGCAGGGGTGGGGAAGGAAGAAGTGCTAAGAGGAGGCAGTGTGCCCAGAGGCGAGAGCACGGAGGTACAAGGTGCATGCCGCTCCCAAAGCAGGCCAGGCTGCAGCAGAGACACCTCCTAGGCTGGGGGTCCTGGCTCCAGAACAGGCTTCTAGACCCTTTCCCTGAAAGGGCTGCTAGTAAAGAAGGCCCAACCTCCCTGTCCCACCTGAAAAATACAAGCAAGGCCTCCGCCCTGACTTTTCAGGAACAAAAAGGAAAAGGCCAGGCAAGGCCCGGAAGCTAGGGAGGTGCTGCAGACGAGGCAAGGGGGCGGCCAGGAAAAAGTGAGGAGGCAGCAAGCCTCAGGCGATGGGATGCCACAGACTGGGCGGCTCTGGAGGCTGAAGTCTACGACCAAGGTGCTGGCTGGGCTGGCTCCTCGGATGCCTGTCTCCTTGGCTTATGGGGTGCCACCCTCCTGCTGCCTCTTCACATGGGTGTCCCCAAGTGTCCACTCTCCTCCTATAGGGACACTGGTCAAATTGGATCAGGAGTTTATGGAGTGATATATGGGAGCCAAGTTGACATGACTTCTTATTTTTTTCCTTTAAGAGAGTGATAGTGAGAAAGAGAATCAATTTTATTTTGTTTTTTACCTGGTTTTCATTGCTCCAACATTTAGTTGTGTATGTGGTGCTGGGGTTCGAACCTAGGGTCTTGCGCATGCCAGGCAAGCCCTGTAACTGCTGAGCCACTGCTCCAGCCCTGGACATCACTTATTATTAATGATTAACTGTAGTGTTGACTTGATTGTGCCAGATATTTAGTCAGACATTACTCAGGGTGTCCCTGGATGAGACATTTCAGTCCTGGACCGAGGAAAGCAGATCGCCCTCCCCAGCGGGGAGAGGGTCTCATCCAGTCAGCTGAAGGACTGAAGAGAATAAAAAGATCAACTCCCCTCCTGCTTGTTGTCCATCAATCTGGGACCTTGATTTTTTTCTGTCCTTCAGACTTGACCTGAAACATCAGTTCCTCTGATCTCAAGCCTGTGGCCTTCAGACAGAGATTGTGCTGGTGGTTTCCTGGTCTAGGAGTCCTGCCATGGAGGCCCAGATGCCAGAGGGGCCCTGAACCACACCAGGCTGCTCCTCCTGCCCACTGCTTGCTTTCCTTCTCCACAGCACCTGATCAGGTGCAGACCTGTGTGGGGACAGGCTGGCCTCCTGGGATGGCAGGTCCTGATTCAGTGTTTCATCACTAGCGGAGTGGGGGTGACTTCTGGTGGCCCTGAGTTGCCAAACACCCATGTATGTCACTGCCTTGCTGGGGTGGGTGGCCTTGCTGAGGCATGGGGCCAGCACTGTTGCTCTGGGATTCCTTGCTGGGAGCGATGTGGGAAGGCACGCTGGTGAATTATTTCCTTCCTGAATGTTCTAGTCCTCCTCCTGGATTTATCATGAAGAGAGGGTATGCAGCCTGCAGGTCTGGGCGCGGGAGGCCAGCTGTGGCTTGTACTCCATATACTTTTTTTTAATTCAGAAATTTATTGTTGAACAATCACACAAGCTTCTGATGAAATAATATATACAGAGATTCTGAAAATTAGATTTACCCCCAAGAGCCCCCCTCAATTACCCACCCTTATCCCTCCCCTCCCCTTCCCAAAACATCTCTAAAAATGTATTAGGCTGTATGACATTACACCTTATCCGGATTTAACACATGATACTAAACCCCTTTTCTCAATGGCCAGGGTCCAGCTCCAGCCTCCGCAGATGTGTACTCCATATGCTTAATCCCACGTTGGCCTCCAGCACACCAGGGGCAGGGACATGTCCTGACTCAGCACCTACGAGGGCACCGAGAGCCCTGCTGCGCCAGTGTGCACCTCCCTGCCTGTGATTTGTTGGTCTGAGAGGGGAAGAGGAGGAGGGGTGACAGGGTTCAGGGACACTGCAGGAAGGGCGGCAGGAGCTCAGGCCTGGATGTGAGAGCTGACCAGAGCACAGGTGGTGAACATTAGATAGCAGCACAGCCTTGGATGAGTGTGGCTTATTCCAGGTGTCGAGGGAGCTGCTAGAAGCTGACAAACTCTACAATAACCAGAGCTCCCAAGGCACTGGAGTTCCCCACCCCCACACCTCCACATTAGCATTCGTGTCTGGGGCTCTTGTAGGCCCAGAAAACACAATGCTTGAAGCTCAAAGATTGTTTAGCATTTGGAAAGGAAAACCAGATTTGCCATTCCAAAGCACAACCCTAAACCAGCCTTGCCCTATTCAGAAGCCTATTGTAGCTCACACTTGTCCTCTGAGAAAAGTTGGACTTCTTATCTTGGCGTTGACGCTTCATAATTTGGCAATGGCTCGCCTGCCCACGTCGTCACCTTCATACCTGCTAACCTGGCCAAACAGCCTTGGTCTCTGCTAGGCCTCTGCTGCCCCCCACCCCCCGCCTCCCTCCAATGAGGACCCCAATATGGCTGCTTTTGATTCTCCACTGAACCCTTCCCTCTTCCAGAGGTCCAACTCAGACTTCCTCCTTCCAGAATTTTCTTTGAAAGTCCCAGCCCTCCTCTGCACTCTGTACTATCCAGACCTCCCTCCCAGCCCCTTCTTATTGTATTGCTTGTATGTATGTCAGTGAGCACTCCCACAGATGTTCCTTTTTGTTTGTTTGTTTGTTTTTAAAGAGAGG
The DNA here is from genome assembly GCA_004027875.1 of Aplodontia rufa. Lineage (NCBI taxonomy): Eukaryota > Metazoa > Chordata > Mammalia > Rodentia > Aplodontiidae > Aplodontia > Aplodontia rufa. The sequence goes on from PVKS010003865.1 coordinate 53,009, forward strand.
GACAGTGAGAGAGAGAGAGAATTTTATTTAGTTTTTCATGTTGCATTCACTGCTTTGACACTTTGTTGTGTACGTGGTGCTGGGGTTCAAACCTGCAACCTCGCACATGCCAGGCAAGCACCGTAATCACTGAGCCACCACTCCAGCCCCAGATGTGAGCTCCTTGAAGGTACAAGTTGCCTCTTTACCTTTGATACCTCCTACAACAAAGCTCAATCAAGTTTTTACCACCAAATAAATGAGTGAAGGAATAGTATTTAGAAAAGAAATTGCCTTCTTGAGACACAAAACAATATTCCAAAACCAAAAGATGGGAGTTGTCCAGAGTAGAAATCTTGAGCTACAAGTAACAGAAACCAGCTCAAGCAATCTTTAAATTAAACATTACGGTGTATATTTGTTTTCTATTGCTGTTGTAACACACGACCGCAAATGTAACGGCTTATGACAACACAAATGTATGTAAGTTAAACCGTTACATGTGTTTGTAGCTGCTGAATTCAGCAGGTCAGTCTGATAAGACAATAAAGACTTTTTATACAAGGTAGTGTTTATTTTAGTACTAATTTAAAAGCAAAAGTGAAAGGCAAAAAAGAGAAGAAAATACATCACCAACACCTGAAGTCACATAGCTGGGGAATACTGGGGCAGCTTTTCAGGGTCCTGACTGGGAAGTCCGGGGGGAAAGTGTCCTCTCCAAGGGTGACCCTAGTCCTATTCCCAGTGGGGCTCCTTAAATACAAAGAACAAAGAAAGCTCCATTCTGACAACCTGCATGACCTAGTGAACCTCAAGGACACTTCGTCCTCCCAAGGTCTGCCCAGTTCCCCAAGGGAGGGAGCGTTTACGCTGAGAGAAGTGAATGACTGAGTTTTCATGAGTGGGCCAAACCCAGCGAGAAGTGGCTGGGCCCACAACATTGCTGAAGGCCTGGTTTAGCCAGGGGACGGGGCAGGCACGGGGGCGGTGAGTGTCAGCTCCCTGCGTCTGACGGGACAGCACCGCAGCTGCACCAGCAGAGCTGCTTCTTTGCTGGCTTGTCTTATTTTTATTCCCCCTCAAATTAGGCCCTGAAAAGCAGAGTATAAAACTACCATCATACACTGAATTTCAAAAGCACTAGAAAGCTGCTTTTTAAAATGATCCTTTGGGGCTGGAGTGGTGGCTCAGCGGTTGAAGCCTTTGCCAGACATGTGTGAGGACCTGGGCTCAAATCTCAGCCCCACATGCACCATTAAGTGGAAGAAAAACAAAAACCAGTGAAAAAATATTTACGCTCTTTAAAAACAAATAAAATAATCTTTTTATCTCCTGTGGCCTTGATTCATTTTGTAGATTTCGTCCTGTTTTCTTTCATGAAATGCCATACTGCACAGGTGGCACGGGGCCCTTTGGGGCTGGCAGGCAGGCTCTGTGGGAAAGAGCTCAGGAGTTTCTGGCTCCGTGCTTCAGGCTGCCTCTGAAGGGCCTATCGCTCCAGGGAGACAGCAGAGAAGAAGTCTCAGCATGTCTGTGAAGATGAGCTACCCCTTAAAAGGGCAAACCGGGGCGCCGGTCCCAGAACTCACGGTCTGGCAAGGAGGAATCACACAATGAATTCATTACAATTCTCACAAGCACTTGGGAAAAGCACAGGGCTCTATTACATTTGGACAGGGACCAACCTCTGAGATGAGATCTGCAGGAAGGGGAAGTTTAGGCAGGGCCAAGCCGGGGGTTGCAGGGGAGATGTCCAAGCAGAGCGAACCAGACGGACAAGGGCTTTAGTGAAGGAAGCGTAAGAAGCCAGAATCAGAATAGTCCCAAGGTGGGCAGAATGAGTGAGGCTGCGTGGCCTAGGGCCAGGTCATGGGGGCTCTTGCAGGCCTTGTGAAGGACTTGGAGAGTGATCTCTATAGGACCCTCTGGCTCCAGCATGAAGGTTGTAGGGGTGTTAAGAATGTGAAGGACAAAAAACTCACCAGCTCAAGTACCCAGCACAGAGTCCCCCTAGGGAGAAGACAGGCCTTTTGAGAGTGCCCAAGGTGAGGAACTGGCCCTGGGTCCCACCTACCTCCTGGAATGACAGTCACATCTGTGGCAGCCATTCGCTCATCTTCTGAGGGCGGTGTCTTAGTGGCAGGCCTCCAGGCCTTTCTTAGGAGCCACTGCCAACCGCATGCCCCCCATCTGTGCTAGAGAGGACCATGAGGGCCTTGAGTGATGGAACCCAGAAGTGTCCTGTCTTCCTGGCCCTTTTCCACCCTTCCTGACACTGAGGCATCTGAGGCCGCGGGCCTGCTTCTCACTTGCTGCTGCGGCCAGGAAGGTGAGGTGGGGCGGGAGCAGGGTTGGGCAGGATCCACAAAGACCTCTGGGGCCATCAGATGGTGTCAGCGAGTCTGGGAGGAAAGTGATCCACAAGTAGACACCACAGCCGTGTGTCCACTGCCACCACACAACGCTTGACACGGAAGAGGAGCCCCAACAGGAGCTCCCTAAATGATGGGAACAGCTCAGTGCATGGACATGGGCACTGGGGAGCTGTTGAGGGAGGGGGTCCTTCCTGACTTTCAATGGCTCCTGAAATTGAAGGGTCTACTCATGCTCAGTCTTCCGTTTCATCTTAGAGATGATTCAACTTGCAATCTCCGGGCAGCCCCTGCCTGTTTTGGGGAGGGTGGTGGGAAAGGCGAAGCGAGCTGGAAGGAAGTGGGCAGGGAATCCTGAAGACTCTGCCTTTGCCAGGGCTGGAACTGCTTCCCTCTGCTGAGAAACAGTAAATAAAAATTGGGCAGCATAACACTGGACGAGGTTTGGGTTTATCATCAAATTCCATCTACAAGGGAGCTCTTCTGGCCTAGATTATTCATGGAGTAAGATAATGGTCCTTTGTATTTGAAGTTGTAGACTGTGACACCACTTGCGTGGCTGAAGGGGTGGGAGAAGCATTCGACGACAATGCTCCATGCGTCTCTCCTGTTCCTGCGTCTTGTAAGTAATGCACTTGATGCTCTCTGCTTCACACTATCTGTCAAGCACATCAAAGGAGGTAGCACGCTTACCCCACTGCAACAGATGCGAGCTTGCCGTCCTCGGGCTTCTCTCCTGCCACGCAAGCCACACAGTGTGTGCTACAGGAGGTGGTGATGCACACTCACTGTGTGACCGCAGGCATTCCTGTGTGCCCATGTGTGACACCCCTGTGGGACCTGGAGCCAAGAGGAGCTGATGCACATATGCTGAAGCCTATCCTGCTGGCTGGGCCCTGAGCAACAAGACCTTTTACCTCTGACCCAGGAGTCTCTTGTCTTTTTCCAGCACCCAGGAAACTGGAAGGCTTACTTGCTAGCTTACATGGTGAGGTAACATCCCAGACCCTTTGCAGTTCTTGAGACACTCTCTTTAGAAAGAGTTTATTCTCATATTTCAACATTCTTGACCATGGCTGATGAATTTACCTGAAAAACATGTGTATTCTTATACTGCTGGCTACAATGCAGTAACTGTGAGACCATAAGATCTGAAAGCCTCTTTTATTTGCTTTCCCAACAGCTGCCTTCCAAATGGGTAATAGGCCCAAGATACGACAAATAGGGAAAAACAAAAAATCTAAAAGAGAAAAATGCCACCAAATGTAGTAGAAATAATCCGGGAGAGAAGTCATCTTCATAAATTCACTATTTTCCATGGTTGGCAATCCTGTTTGAAGTAAACAAGGACAATTAATAGTCAAAGATGCTTTTGTTTTCAAATGGACCTCTAAGCCAAGATCTGTATCTCCGTCTGGAACTGGTTTTCAAAGGGACAGCAATGGTCTTTGATCTTTCTGAACCACTTGTCTTCAAATTCTTTCGAGGACGCCATCACCAAGGCAGGCAGAGCAACAGCGGACATGCTCTTCACCTCTGAGTGAACTTCTTCTTTTATTTTTTCTGGGACGATATCTTCTCCCATAACCTGTAGCAGGAGGAAAAAACACTGTCTCAGCAAGAAAAGAGTCAGCAGTCACAGAATGGAGGACCAGGTTGTCCATAAGAAAGTAGAAACTGCTTCAGCAGCCGCGACAGCTCCAACATATGGAAAAGATGTCTGTTCAGAAGCTGTCATTCAAGGATCATATATGTAAACCATCCCATGTTTCCACTTTTCCACCCAAGTGAAAGACTCCCTGAAGTCCGTCCTCATGTGGAAGCTGCAAGTCAACCTGTTTCCGTCAAGACACATGCCCTGGTGAGAAAGCAATACAAGTGGTCACCCCCTCCTCGCAAACGGCTGAGGAGAAGGCAGAGCTAGCGCAGAATATGACTGCAGCTGTGTGTGGGGCACAGATCCTATCACCTACAAGTTCCCCAAAGATGCCAAAAGCAGAAAATAATTGAGTAGCCAGGGTTGGGCCACCCTTTCCTGACCCACAGAGACAGCGATTCCTCTAAAGCCTACCCAGTCTTGGAAACGTCACAAGCTGGTTACCCAATGAAGGCACAGCACTGCCCCCTACTGGTCAGAATCAGGCCCAGCTGAACACAGGGTCAATCTGGGGATTTTTCTCTGGTAAGACTCACATCAGGTTCTAGAAAGCTAACTTACCTGACATCTGCTCAATACACTGGAAGTGGCTCACAAAATATTTTCTACTTTTGTATGAAGACACTCATAGGCCCCCAAGTGGGCAGCCCTACCTTTGGTAACGACAGTGAACTATTAAGTTCTAAAAGATTTAATACCATTTGGCATAAAGGTTATAGAGCAGTCTAGCGGGAATGCAGAGGCAATATGGGGACATGGATTTGGACTAACTGATATCTATGACTCCTGAAAACTGGGAGATCCAGTGTGTTCATGAAAACTCTAATTAATTAGAAGTACAATCAAAGAATGGTTCCTACTGGGTTTGAATTTCCACATATTTTTTGAGGAAACTGCCAATGAGATGCGTGGAGTATTTATTAAACCGTGGCATTTCATCCATTCTAAGATACCTTTGTTTTTTTGTTTTTTGTTTTTTTACTTTCAACATCTCTAAAATCAAGATGAATCTCATGAGCACTAGCATCATAGTGTAATTGGGATTTTTTATCTTATTTTTAATGACATATCAAATAATAACATATCTTATAACTGATGACTTCCTGGATTCAATGAAATGCAGTATTTTAAAATGAGATAAAACACAAAAAAGTCTTCCTTTAAAAAATAAAAGGGGGGACCGGAGCGGTAGCTTGGCGGTTACAGCGCTTGCCTTGCATGCGCAAGTATGCGAGTTCAAACCCCAGCACCAAGTACAAAACAAAGTCTCAAAGCAAGGAAGGCCATGAGAAAAACTAAATAAACATTGGTTCTCTCTGTCTCTCTTGCTCACTGTCCCCTCTTTCTTTAAAAAAAATAAAAAATAAAAAATAAATAAAAGGGGAGGTGGTTGGAGCGGTGGCTCAGCAGTAAAGCACGTGCCTAGCATGCATGAGGAGCCGGGTTCAAACCCCAGCACCACATTCACAACTGGGAGTCAGAGAAACAAAGACCAGATGAAAAACTAAAATAAAAGCTGATTCTCTCTCTCTCTCTCATAGTTAAATAAATAAAAAGGAGAACTGAATAGATATATATTCAAAGAAAGAAATTTCCAAAAAGAGGGACAGGCAAGCACAATAGTCACAGTTGTGGAGAAGGCTGCCAAGGGCTGGGCGTGTGGCTCAGTAGCTGAACACTGCCTAGCATGTGGAAGGTCCTGGGTTCCAGTTGCAAAAAGAAATCTGTCAAAATATTTGGCCATGTAAAATGTAAAACGTGTGTATGCTAAAAAAATTATAAAGTTCAAGAAAATTTTGCAACAGGATTTTACAGGAAAGTTAAGTCTAAAGTAGAGTGGTCGGGGCTGGAGCAGTGGCTCAGCAGTAGAGCACATGCCTGGCATATGCAGGGACCCAGGTCTGAACCCCAGCACCACACACACAACTAAGTGTTGGAGCAACAAAAGCTAGATGAAAATGTAAATAAAACTGATTCTCTCTCTCTTCAAAAACAAAACAAAGAAAAAAATACAACACAAAGGAGTGGTCTAAAAAATTACTAAGAACAGAAATGAAGAGAACATGACGCAGCCGTTCACAAAATATAAATATAAATGTAAATGGCCAATAACACGACAAACACTCAGCTTGATGCAAAGAAATTCATGTGAAAGCACAACCTAGCAAACTACAAGTTAAAACCAGAACTAATATTAAATTGATTTACATAAAATTGCTATTTGTATAGGCCAAAACAATTCAATATAGACAATTTCAAACGGTTTGGTCTAACGTATAAGATTGGGGTAGAGACTATGTAAATGGAGCCAACTTTCGGAATGACATTTTGTAAATATGTTTCAAGTCTTTAAAATGTTCTTAGACCTGGGGATGCAGTTCCATTGCAGAGGGCTTCTCTAGCATGTATGAAGCCCCGGGTTCAATCCTCAATACCAAAAAATAAAGTTCTTATATTTCAACCCTACGAGTTCTATTTTTTTCCATGACTCTTTTTTCTAGTAATCTCAAAGGTACAAATACCTATATTGATATTTTTATAAGGACTTATTTATATAAGTACTAGATGTTTATTAAATGTTTGACAAAGAAGAGTAAATAAATAAACTGGATAGATCTAGCCATTAAAAATTATGAACTCAAGTAATATTTAAGGATACAGACGCACACCCATGTCACAACATTAGGTAAGTCACAGACTACAAAGTGAAACGTGAGCTTGGCAGTTAATAAAAGTTAAGCAGAGTGCACTGTGCGACCCAGCAGCATTACTTGCGGACATGCACCCACAAAGAATTAACACAGACGCACACACAGCACGCTAATGCCTAAAGCAGCGCCATTCACAATATCCCAAAGGAGGAAGCCCCAGGTGTCCCCTACAGATGAGTGGACAAGCACGTGGCACACAGGGGGACGAAGGTGTTTTGTTCTGTTCTTCCCTCTACAAACTCAAGGCCTCACGTGGCAGGAAGTGCTCTACCACTGAGTTACATCTCCACCCCTTTTTGTTTTTTATTTTGAGGTCTCACTAAGTTGCTCAGACCAGCCTCAAACTGTGATTCTCCAGTCCCAGCCTTCCAAGCAGCTGCAATCACAAGTGTGCACCACAAAGTCTGGCCATGAATGAAGGTTTTTTATTTTTTTGGTTTTTTTCACCAGAGACCAAACACAAGGGCACTTAACCACTGAGCCACATCTCCAGCCCTTTATATTTTTTATTTTGAGACAGGTCTAAGTTACTTAGAGCTTCACAAAGTTGCTGAGTCTGGATTCAAACCTGCAATCCTCCTGCCTCAGCCTCCTCAAGCCACTGGGATTACAGGTGTGTGCCACCATGCCCAGCGTGAATGAAGTTTTGATACATGCTTTCATACGGATAATCTTTGACAATAATATACTAAGTGCAATAAGCCAAACATAAAATGACAAATATTGCATGACTTCCCTTATCTGAAATACCAAAACCCAATAAATTCATAAAGACGGAAAGTAGATTAGAGGAGATGGCAGTGGCTCAGCAGCAGAGCTCTTGCCTGGCACACGCGAGGACCCGGGTTCAAATCCCAGCACCACTAAGTGTCGAAGAAACAAATACCAGATGAAAAAATAAATAAAACTGATTCTCTCTTTCTCTCTCTCATTCCTGATATCTCTCTTTAAAAAAAAAAAACTAGATTAGAGGATAAGAGAGGTAGAAGGAGGAGACAGTGGGGAGATTTTGCTTAATGGGTATAGAGGTTCTGTTTGGGTGATGGAAAAATTGTGGAAGTATAGCTGATGGTGGAACAGCATTGTGAATATATTTAATGTCATAGAACTGTACACTTAAAATGATTAAGATGGCAAATATTATATTATTTATATATATTTCATCAGAGTCAAAAAAAAAAAAAAAAAGAGGAGGAAGAGGAACTGTTACAAAATAAAAGATGCATAAGAGACAAAAGGACCAAACATGGTATACAGACCTTACCTGGATCCTAATTCAAATAAAACAACTAAAAACAGAAAATAAAAGCATGCAACCAAAGAATAATATTTAAGCCTGTATGGTCAAGGTCATAAGTCAAGTAAAATGAAGGGAGTACAGAAAAGTCGTAATGAGAGCCCCCCATTCAAGTATGGGGGGGGGATGGAGCAGTGGCTCAGCGGTTACAGTGCTTGCCCAGCCTGCACAAGTATGCAAGTTCAAACCCCAACATCACGTACACAACGAAGTTTCGGAGCAACAAAAGCCACGTGAAAAACTAAAATTAAAAAAAGTTCCATGGGTACGTCACAGGTATTGTCCAGGCAGACTTACACAATCGGCACTCAGTCGGCAGGTTTACACAGCATGGGTCTGACACAGGAGGCTAAAAACATGGTCTGCCTTAGGAACCTAAAATCTAGATAAAAAGACAAGATACATTCCTAGGGCTTTTTAGGGCTCAAAGAGCTATCTTTCCAAGGAACCACTTCATCTGAGTTGAAAGAAAGAAAAATCGCCACAGGCAAGCTGCCCCAGGCTATGGGACCAGAGCTCTAAGATCTGAGGGCAGACAGCTCAGCAGGTGGGGACATGAAGCCACAGGACAGGGGCTAGACGAAGGCAGCCTAGTCTAGTGGGGGCAAAAGATTCATGTAAGGAATTTTTAGGTGATAACTGTGCGGTCTCACTCTGCAAGGCCTTGGGCATCAGATCAAGGAGCCTAAATCAGACCTGACCTTGGAGTGAACAGGGATTCGTTTTTGTTTTAAGCAAACATGTAACACAGCCAAAGCACTCAGGGCAGAGTCAGGGAGAAAAGCAGGGACGCAAGGCGAGGTGAGTCCAAAGGCCACTGTGACAGTGAAACCCGAGGTGACGAGCACTGGGTGCTGAGGTGGAACAACAGAAACCAAAGGCGGGACCCCAAGAAGCACGGGCTTCCGTGGGTGCCTGGCAAGGCTGAACCTAGACAGGAAAAGGCCCAGGGCCAGCAGGGTTCCAGGTCTGGGTAGAAGAGTGACAGAATCAAGGGAAAAAATGACATCAGATGGCTCTTTCCAGAACTCGTCCACTTGTCTTGCCAGTTATCTAGTGACGGCCACCTCAGGCTCAACACCCGGGAACTGAGAACTGACCTGAGCTCCAGGCCTTCTGGACCGGAAGTGGCAGAACACAGTTAAACCACTGAGTAGATAATTAACCTCGGATGTGAGCCAGTGCTCCAGAGCTGAGCCGAGAGATACAGACCGGAAGTAATCAACTCAGAGGCAACACTGAGACCATGGGCGCCGTGCATTTCAGGGAGGGGAGGAACAAGGTAAAGAGAACAGAGAACCAAAGCAAAAACTTAGAGAACATCGTGACACAGAAGAAACTAGTGGAGTTCCGAGACGCAGGGGAACATTAAAAAGTATAGGTGAGCAGGGCCTGGGGTGCAGAGTTACAGTCCCAGCTACTGGGGAGGTTGAGGCAGGACCAGCCTGGGCACATGAGAATGGGAACAGAATGGAAGTGGGGGGAAGGAGAAGTGGGAAGGGAAGGGAAGATAGGAGATAAACAGGCTAGTGGAGCCTCTCAGATGTAAAGCCAAGTGAGTGGCCAGCAGACATTCTATGGAAAGATAAAGAAAAACGAAGACTAAGGAGACACTTGCGAGAAACACGTGCCTGTGCATACGGAAGGCAGAAAGTTGCCAAGGCCAAAGGAGAAGAGATAGAGAGCAACGGGGAAGGTTCATAATGAGCCAGCTTAGTGCTGGGAAGACAGTGAGCAGCCCGCAGGGGTGTGTCTGCAGTTAAGTGCTTTTTATTTCTCTCTCCTGCTGGGAATGGAACCCTGCACCTCAGGCATGCAAAGCAGATCTGCATTCCCAGCCGCCCAGTGAGTACTTCTTGAAAGACTGACAGGATGCACACGGTGAAGTCTTCTCAGAGGAAAAGTTTCCACTGTGTACTCAAAGGAAGTAACGTGAAGAGCTTAAACACATAATCGCCAAGTGCCACCTTCAGAAACTTCAACGCTGTACTGTACAAAAAGCCAGCTTTAAAAAAAGGTTAGTGTAGGATGCAAAAGAACGGCATTTGTGTTTGTCTGCAACCATCAAAGTAGAGACAGGGTGGAGCAGAAAGAAAATGGACTTGCAGCTGACCCACACGGGTTTCAGACCAGCTCTGTCGCTGCAAGTCCAACCTCAGTGGAGTCACAACCCTTCTGAGCCTCAATTCTTGCCCAACCCAGCTTCACTGGCTATGAGAACGAACGGAGAAAAAGTAGAGAAAACTGCTGCATAAATGTGAGCTGTCACCATTAGTTTCTTCAGCACTGAAACAATCAGGGCATCCAGGGTGTCCCGGGAGGCAGTGCCAACCAGCTCTGAGCAGCACACAACAGTCACTGCAGGGGAAGAATGGTGATGTAAAGGAGGGACACACAAGTCCTTCTGTAGATGAGATTAGGGTCTTTCTTTAAAAAAATGGTTTTGGAGCCAGGAAAAATATCTGATGCCTTATGTCCCATAAACTCAAAGGTGTCCACTCACCTCGGCGATCCACAGCAAAGTGTCTTCTTTGAAGCTGAACCCTTTCATTTTATCTTCAATTTCCTGCTGAGTCCTTAGGTTCTTCTCCAGAGCAAATGATGTTTGCTGTGACTGGGTGAGCTGAAGCAAGAGCCTGAAAAACCAAACAGCCCCCATGGGCGCCACTACAGGACAGCATGACAGGTTCCCACAGAGCCAGGTATTCCGGGGGCTGGGAGCCCTTGAGGCTAAAGGCTCCCCACGCACTGGATTCATCTGAATCCCTGCGGCTTCTTACTCTGAATAAACTGCAGACCTTTATGCTGGAGATCCATCTTTTCAAAAGCCAATAGACCAAAACTTCTCAGAGAGCACTTTAGCCAGTAATAACTCAAAAGGGCTCTCTGAGGAAGGCAAGTGGCTGAAAGCACAAATATTTAGACCGAGAAGAACCTTGCAGTCAGCGTCCTCCCACGCGACCTCTGAGGATTTGTTTTTCGGAAGCCAGGGTTCTATGGCCCCTCCATTCCCTGGACCTCAGGACTAATGAGTGCTGCTGGCACTCTTCAATAACCCTCTACGACAACCTGCAACTGCCTTACCACTGATGTCCCCGCATGGTCCTAACCTGCCCCCCCTCTCTTGTTCTTCCTCCCTCCTGTCCTCTCTCCTTACTGAGAATGTGCAGATTTTCCCAATTTCCCTCCAGCCTCACTGGTCCCTGTGGCTACTCTGTATTCATGAATTTCATGTATTGAGGAAAGTGCCAGACACGACTCCAGGCTCTGAGCGAGACTGCTGAGCCGGATGGATAAGTGCCTTGAAGTGTCCTTCGGATGGGGCAGTGCAGAAAGGTTTCCCGAGGGCTGGAGCAGTGGCTCAGCAGTTACGGCGCTTGCCGGGCATGTGCAAGTACGCGAGTTCAAACCCCAGCACCACGTACACAACGAAGTCTTGGAGCACCGAAAGCCACATGAAAAACTAAATACAACTGATCCTGTCTTTCTATCTCTCACTGTCCCTCTCTCAAAAAAAAAAAAAAGAAAAAAAAAGAAAGAAAAGAAAAGAAAAGTTTTCCCCAGATACCACGGAGATCTAACTGATGAGGAGCCAGCCGGGAGAAAGTATGAGGGAAAGTGTCTTGCCTCTCTGGCCAGGCGGAAGGAGGCCCCTGCAGAGAACAAGCTTGATGTGTGTGAACCCTGGAAAAAAAAGACTATCTCTTGACAGGATCCATAAAAGTTGAGATAAAACTAGAAGCTATGGCACCAGGTGCCTCCCACTAGCTCAGAAGGGCAGAAGGGGGTGTTCTTTAACAGTGCAGGTGCACTGAGGTAACTTTTGACCACTATTGACCCAAAGGCCCACATTAACATGAGGCTGCCTTGCAGATGAAGGCCACCAGGATAGTTCTGGAGAGGATCAAGTAAGGTCAAAAACTCTGCTCCCTGATACGAAAGGAGCTGAACACCTGACTGGCGTAGGCTGCTGAAGGAGGACCCCAATTTTCAAATCAATCATGAAGCAGTAATAAATTTGGAGATAGCATTGTCCCCTTTGTCGTTCTCAGCTCAGAGATGGCTCTCTCTCTCTCTCCCGAGTGCTTTCGGCTTGAACCTTACTCTGTTTTTACTTTACTTTCACCTATAATAAAATTCTCTTGCATGACTTTTGGTGTCTGACTTTAAATTTTCTTTTGTTGGAACCCAAGTTTCAGCTCCCTGCTTTGCTGTGACACAAGAAACGAAAACCCTTGTGTTGGGAGAGGCTCCTGATAAAAGATGAGCTCGGTCGCTTTCCACTCCTGCATTCTCTCTGGCCACCTGATGCCCTCCATCGTGACAGCAGAGCAAGAAGGCCCTCGCCACAGGCTGGCACCTTGATATTGGACTTCCCAGCCCCCAGAGCTGTGAGAAATACATACATCTTTTTTCTTTTCTTTTTCAGTACTGGAGATTGAACCTGGGGCACTCTACCAGTGAGCCACATCCCCAATCCTTTTTATTTTTTTCTTTCGAGACAGGGTCTTGCTAAGTTGCTTAGGGTCTCACTAAGGTGCTGAGGCTGGACTTGAACTTGTGATCCTCCTGAGTCACTAGGATTACAGGTGTGCTGTGCTGCCCAGCCGTATTTCTTCTCCTGATAAATTAATCAGTCCATGGCATTCTGTTATAGCAGCAAACAAAGACACACATGGGACCCATGTGGCTGTAGGGGGAAACCTGTGGGGAGCTTCCTACAGGCGGGGACCTGATGAGCATGTCTGAAGATGGACCTCTCCACACCACGGTCCATGTCCAGCAGTCACCCTGTGACCCTTTTGCCACTCTTGCTTTCCCCACTCACTGTATCTCCTGAAAACACAGCTCACCCTGGCTCCACTCCTTACCCTTCAGCCCTCTGCTCGTCGCCCCATTCTCCCGAACGGCTGCTCAACCTACCCAGAGGAGCTCCGAGTTGTCAAGCGGTTCTCAGAACTAACCCCACTTAACCTCTCACCCGACTGCTGATCTCCTTCCTGAAACTAGAACCTACAGCTCCCTTCTAAGTGTGGCTCTCACCTCCTAAAGAACTCCGTGTGGATTCCCACAGGCACATCAAGCCTCTGTCGTTCCTTCCCCTCACCCCCCAAATCTGCCCCGCTCGTCCGCCTGTGTGACTAGTGTCAGCAACAGGCAGCACTGTCCACGCAGGACAGACTTTCCTCACCCTCACCCCAGCCCTCCCACACTCAGCTGGCCAAGTCCCGTCCATCCCACACTGCAGGGACGTCCTTTTCTTCTTTTATTTCCACTGCACCATACTAGGTTACCCCCTGTCACCACTGACCAGTCATTCCACCGCCTGTTCCCTGGTGTCCCTAGCTTCAAACACCTTCTTCCAGCCAATACCCCAGCCACGGGGTCTCCTCTGAATTACAGCTCTAACTGTACCACTCCAAAACTTAAAACCTTCACGCACTCTCCAGGCCTTCAGCTCAAGGACCAAAGCTGTTAAGATGATACCTAACATGTAGTGCTAAGAAGAAGGAAAAACATCCAAGAACAATCAAATACCACAGTGCTATGGTTTGAACGTAAGGGGGTCCCTCAGAAGCTCACGTGACAATCTGGGAAGGTTGAGGTGAGAGGATTGGGTTGTAAAAGCCTTATCCCAATCAGTGAGTTGATCCCCTTCTAGGGATTAACTGGCTGTGGGCTGGTAGGGTGTGGCTGGAGGAGGCGGGTCACTGGGTGCCCTTCGAGTTTCTCTGCTCTGCTTCCTGATGTGAGGCCTTGAGCTCTCTGGAGCCATGGCTGCTGCCATGCTGGGCAGCCTCATCTCCAGCCTGAGGAATGGAGCCGGCCTTCCACGGACTAAGACCTCCAAAACAGTGAGACCTCAAAATAAACTTTTCCTCCTAAACTTGTTCTTGTCAAGTCCTTTAGTCATAGCAGCCAAAAGCTGAGTAAAACAGAAACTGGTACCAGGAGTGGGGTTACTGCTGTGACTGACCTGACCATGTGGTTCAGCTTTTGGAGCTTTCTGCAACTTGTGGGAGGAATTTTGAGATGCTTGGCAGTGCAAGCTGGAAAAGCTATAGATGTTGTAGGGGGAGCTTGATGGGCAATTCTGGCGGGAGCTCAGAAGACCAGGATGCCTAAAGGACTGTGCTAAGTAAAGACCGGGCTCAAGAGGTTCCGGAGGAGGAGGGTTCTACTGGAAATGGGACTAGAGGTCATTTGTGCGGTTCTGGCTACGAAGTGTGTGGATTTTGTTCGCATCCAGAGACTTTCTCTGAGCCTGATTTTACAGGCAATGTACTTTACTTAATCTGGTGGAAGAAACTTCCAGGCAGCACAGTATTCAGGCAGTGGCACAGGTATTGCTGGCAGCTTTTTTAACCCCATGTATGGTGATATTCAGGGGCAGAAAGCAGAGAAGAAAGATTTGAAAAACTTGGACTTGAAAGCTGAGAATAAAACTGGGGAAAAGGAAGCTGTAGTTGTTAAAGACATTGCTGCCACTGAAATTCCAAAGACTTTGCCTAGAGGCATAATGAAATACGGCTGGAGGCCATCTGAGGAACTGGCAAGACCACACCTATCTCAGGCTCAAGGAAGTAAAAATTCCTTTGAGAAGAGGCCAGTGGGGCACCCTTTTTGCACAAGGGGGCCTAGTAAGGTTTTTCAGTGTGGTCAGCCACCCAGGCATTCAGGGGCTATTGCAGCCAGGGTCCCTGGAGGCTTGCTGGAGATGGTGGCAGACCTTTGCGGCCACCATGTGGTGTTGGTTCTGCAGGACTGCAGGATGCTGGAGTTAGGGGGTCATGAAGGCTTCCCCTACAATTTCAAAGGAAGCCCCTGAGAGGTGATGCATGGCGATGTGAGGAGGAAGCTGAGTGGAGACCCCCAAGATTAAGAAATGGCAGTACTGGGACTGGAGTGGTGGCTCATTGGTTACAGCGCCTGCCTGGCATGTGAGAGGACATGCGTTCGAACCCCAGCACCATGTACACAACGAAGTGCTGGAGCAACAAACGTCACATGAAAAGCTAAATAAAATTCTCTTTCTCTCTTACTGTCCTTCTTTCTCTTTAAAAACCAAACAAGTATTGTGGAACTGATAAGGAAAGCTGCAGGAATGGAGCACAGATAAGCCAACAGAGACGCTGTGGACTGCAAACAGCAGGGCCATGGGGCGGAGCTACACGAGCCTTTTGCAGAGGACAAGATGCAGGGTGCTCCAGGTGCCTGACACGGAGCTACAGGACTTGTTGTCCAGCGGGATTTGGACTTGTTTTGGTCCCACCCCTTCTCTATGTGCCCTTATTTGTCTGAATGGAAATATTTCCTATGTGCCTTTATGTATTGGACATAAGTAACTTGATTAGGTATTTTTTTACAGATTAGGTTCATGTTTAAAGTTTGCCTTGAGTCTCAGAGGAGACTCTGGACTTAGACTTTTGGGCAATCTTGGAAGTGCTGAGACTCTGGGGACTCTTGAAAATGGACTAACGTATTTTGCACTGCCAGATTGATGAGCTTTTGGGGGCAGGAGGTGGGAATGCTATGATTTGAATGTGAGATGTCCTTCAAAAGCTCATGTGTGACAATTTGGGAAGGCCGAGGTGAAATGACTGGGTTGTAAGTCTTAACCCCATAGCACGAGGGGATGAACGGGCAACTGTCGGCAGGCAGGGTGTGTGGAAGAGGTGGGTCGTTCGGGGTGCCTTTGGGGTACATATTCTATATGTGGCGTGCAGTTGCTCTCTGCTCTGCTTCCTAGAGCCAGGCCTTCATGATGTTCAGCCTCACCTCAGGACCTGAAGAAAGGAGTCGGTCCTCCATGGACTGAGACCTCTGAAACTGTGAGCCCCTAATGAACCTTTTCCTCCTAAAGTCCTTCTTATTGGGTCATTCGGTAACAGCAATGAAAAGCTGACTAAAACACACAACTAACATTTATCAAGTGCCTACTATACACCATGCAGGACAATAAGCACTTCCTTCCAATGCTTCGATTCTGCAACCCCACAAGTAGGCACTCCCCTCCTTCCATCTGTGAAGGGAAGGAACCTGGAGCCCAGAGAGCTCATGCAATTGGCCCAAGGGCAGACAGCTGGCCAGTGGAACCACCCAGGCTCATTCACTCAACACCAGCCTTCACTGGTTCTTCACCATCAGACTGACCCCAAAGTCCCACCTCATACTTGCTCAGCTTCCTGGCATGGTCACAGCTGACCTCAAGCTCCTACCTCAACGCTGTTCTTGCCACCACTGTGGCTGTTCCACTCCAGCATCTCTGTCCTTCAGGCTGTGCTCTCTCTCTCTACCCAGCATGCCTTCCCTTGCCTCGGCAATGTAACACAAAATGAACAAGATATCCTGGAAGAACTGCACCTGATCCTGGCCTTGAGCTTCATAGCTTTGCCACTTTGGGAATGATTTTTTTTTTTTTTTAAGAGAGAAGGACAGTGAGAAAGAGACAGAGAATCAATTTTTATTGAGTTTTTCATAAGGCTTTCGTTGCTCTGACACTTAATTGTGTACGTGGGTGCTGGGGTTTGAAACTGTGTACTTAAGCATGCCGGTAAGTGCGGTAACTGGCAAGCTCCAGCTCCAGCTCCTGGGAATGATTTTAATAGATTCTTCACCCATAAAGTGGGATCCCACCAGTAACTCCAGAGAGTCATGAGGATTAAGATGAAATCACACATATGAAGCATCTAATAAGCATTCCTTTTAGGCACATGTGGTAAAAACACCATCCCTTATGAAGGCCTTAAAGGTTTTGCCTCCCTGCCATACAATGGTAAATTCATCCTACAGAGAATTAGGTTTGCCCCTAATAACTCTAACTATTTTGGATCCTAAAGGCATAAGAATTTGAGAGAGGGCTGGAGCGGTGAAAAAATACAGCTGATTTGTTCTTTCTGTCTCATTCTCTCTCTCTCTCTTTTTTTTTTTTTTAAGAGAGAAACAACTTTATTTAGTTTTTCACATGGCCTTAGCTGCTCCAAAACTCAGTTGTGTACGTGGTGCTTGGGTTTGAACCCGGGTCCTCGTGCTTGCCAGGCAAGCGCCGAAACCGCTGAGCCACTGATCCAGCCCTCTCCCTCTCTTTCTTAAAAAATAATTAAATAAAAAAAAAAAAAGAAGTGGGGTTGTAGCTCAGTGGTAAAGCACCTGTTTAAAAAAAAGAAAAAGAAAGAATTTGAGGGAAAGGCAGGGGAACTACACTTAACCTGTTCTATAATTTACTAGAGAAGAAACTGATACCATCTTTAAAGTTTTGTGTCTTTCTTTAAACTCTGGAGAATTAACAGTGAGGTTTAACTGAGAAGTGGCCTCCATCTGGCAATTTTTTTTTTTAAAGAGAGAGGGACAGTGAGAGAGACAAGCAATTCTAATTTTTCTTGTGACTTTCGTTGCTCTGACACTTTGTTGTGTACGTAGTACTGGGATTCAAACTCGCATCCTCACGCATGCCAGGCAAGTACCACAACCACTGAGCCACCACTCCAGCCCCCTATATGGCAAATTTTAAAATTTATTTCATAGACACTTGGCATTGACTATGTCACTTTTATTCAGAAGCACATGTGCCAGGCACTTGTTTGGTGCTAGGATGGTAAAGATTGTTAAAAGAAGAAACAACAGTCCCTTTCGTTACACTGCTTGCTGTAGTGGGGAAAATATGTCTAGCCAGTGTCTGGCACACAGGTGCTAAATGACGTACCAGTGGTGTGAGCAGAATTCCATGGGATCAAGTGTTTTCCAATGTAAACATTCCACACTGAGCACTCACACAAGCTGCACTCTTGAGCAAATAATAATGTTCCTAGGTCTTACACACTAAAATGACACATTATAGGAAAAATTCAAAAACATACATTAAGTGCCTTCCTTAGAACTTTTTGATGCTTAACATTTGAAAAACGAAGCCCTTCCCTGAGCTTCTTCCCCAAGCTGTGACCTCTCAGCTTACCTGGCTCGAATCAGGGAGGCGCAGGCTTTCACCCGAGCCTCCTTTCTGGTCACGCAATCCTGACTATTTTCAAAGGCTTTCTCTGTTTTCTGGCCATTACTGCCGCTTGCTTCCATGGAAAACACAGAGCTCTCAGGCACAGTTTCAGGGAAACATAAAAGACAGTCTTCTCCTGAGTGTGGAAAGGAGGATCTGATAGCTTTGTCACTTGAGGGGAATCTGTTCTGCCTCTGGGATGATGTAAGCGGTGCTGAAAGAGCTGGCCCCAGGCTCAGGTAGGCCTCTGCCAATCTGCCCCAGTTCCAAGGATTAAAAGGATGCAAAGAAATCAGTTTCTGCAGGCAGAAAATTGTTTTCTCCAAGTTCTGCAAACTTGAACAAATTGCAAACTGGAGGTAGAACACAGTGGTTAAATGGTCTGTGTTGGTTGCTTTATTTTCCTGAGGAGGAAAAAAAACAAATTTAAAAAAAAACAAAAACCTTAAATCACAAAATGCTTTCCATATAAAATTAAAGATGACCCCCCAAAATGTCTAACACATACAATTACATTAGAAGTATTTTTCATTGAACTAAAGTGAAACTAATACATTAAAGTGAACTAAAGACACTTCAACAGATCTCATGCTTGAAATCATAAACCTCGAGAAATATATATACTACCTAGCAAAACAGACATCAGCCATCCCCAAACAGCTAAATGTCATAATAACATCACAGTTCATGTGACAGCAGCCTGACAAAGCCCAAAAAAAGTAAATGTAAGCTTATTTTCAATTTTTGTTATTTTCATCGTTTTTAGCCAGACCTCTGAGAAAACCCCAGCCAGTTTCCATAGACCCTGTCCTAATGGTTCCATTTCAGTATTTAAGCTTTCTAAAAATCCAAAAGGCAGCTGGATATGGTGGCACATGCCTGTAATCCCAGTGACTCTGGAGGCTGAGGCAGGAGCATAGGAAGTTCAAGGCCACTCAGCAACATAGCAAGGCCTTAAGAACCTTAGTGAGACTCTGTCTCAAACTAAAAAATAAAAAGGGCTAGGGATGTGGTGCAGTGGTTAAAGCACTTCTGGCTTCAATTCCTGGTACCAAAACAAAGAAACAAAGGTACTTTCCTGGAGGATCTGAACAAACGCACTCGCACTTCTTACACATCTCAATCAGGACAGCCTAGAGTCCTCGGTGCTTCATCATGCATCATAATTGAATCCAAACGCCTTGCCGCTAACTCTTACCAAAGCCAACTATTTTTGGCCAGATGAGGTTGCTTGGTTTCCTTCTGATCAGAAATCCCTTTTCAAGTCTCCTAACCAGAGCCACCACCCCTTGCCTAACCTGCCATCTGGCAAATACCCTCTGGGTTAGGAGAAGCAGGCGTGCAGAAAGCAGATGGCAGACGTCAATATCTTCAAGCTTCTGTGAAGACTAAGGAAAGCCTGGCCTGCCAGCATCCAGGACACTCCTGCACACCACCATTCTGAGAACACAACAGCAGCCCAACTACCCAGCATGTGGCCCAAGGTGGCAGCCTGTGGAAGGCTCAGATCAGTCCCAAACTCAGTGAAAAGATAGGAAATGACACCTCGCACTCCTCTGGTAATACCTAATACCTCCGTTCTATCATTACTATTGTTTAGTGTCCATCCTCCTCAACAGACCACTAAGATCCACGAGCGCCTTTGTTCAATGCTGAATTCCTAGCACAGTGATCAGCTCCTCAGCCATCACAGATGTTAACAAACCTGTTAACACAGAGAGGTTAGATAACTTGCCTGGGGTCGCACAGCTGGTGAGCACAAGAACTACAGTCAGGCACACCAGAAGTACAGATCTGCTCTCTGTTTTGTTCAGCATTACACACCGATCTGTCCCTCTACAGAATATGACAGGACAAAAAACAAACATGGACCAGAGCTAACAGCAAAATAAGAGTCTTCAACTAGGAAAAAAATTAAAAAACAAAACATCAGGTTACTATGAAATGAGAAAATCTTCAGATAGTCAGGGTCCACCAGAGTAATGCGCAAGAGACCCAACAAAAGGCATGAGACCCACCAGCCTCCTGCCCATGTTCCAGCCCAGCAGGAGCCCGGAAGACTGATAAATAGTTATTAAAGTGCTGGTATGTCACCGAGGCCTTCTGCCTGGAAACTGCCTGAGCTCTGTAGACCTGGCACCTGCTGACTGGCAACAGATCCTTCTCTAAGTCACAGAAACAGATGCTCTGAGTGAACCACAGAAATGCACCTTCCCCTGCCACTAAGCTGGCTGCCGCTGTCTTCGGTGGGAAAGGTAAAGAAGCTCATCGGTACCATGCAAAAATGAATTCACGGGTAAACAGTCTGGTGATGTGTCTGCAAAGGCGCAGCTGATGTGGACTTGCATCCCAGGAAGACTGGGAACGAGGACCATGAAATTCCAACTTCGACGTTCATGCCCACACTGCCCGACCAAGGCAATCATCTTCTTTCTAGCTTAAGGATTAACCTGCACTTGAGAGTATAGGCAATTCCCAAGTTCAAGGTCAGCCTGGGCCACTCAGTGAAACTCTGTCTCAAAATAAAATAAAAAAGGCTGGGGGAGTGGCTTAGTGTTAGAGCACTTGCCTGGCATATGCAAGGTGCTGGGTTCCATCCCCAGCATCACACAAGAAAGAACAAAACACTTAAGACAATTTCCACCAAGGTTTCCTTGTACTGTGAGAGGCTGAGGTCCTAGGTGGTGAAGCCCCGGGCTAGCAAAGGTGAATGAGATGGAGGAAGACAGCTAGCTGCCTGAGCTTGGGGCTGACCTCTGATCACCGACACCCTCGGGGCTCAAGATCTGAGCAACAATGTCTCACTGATCCCCCTAAGGAGGAAAACTGGTCATCATGTTCTACGGCTGGTCAATTTTGACTAAATCTCATACAATATTCACAAACAAATCAACAGAAGCAAACCATCAATGCTCTAACCTGAAAACAAAAACAATGTAGAATTACAAAGAATTTTCTTTATCCTTAAAAATATTTCTACAGAATCTATTTCAAAATAAAAAGGACTACTCAGTTTGACTTGGTACGAGTATTTAGTCATGTTTTTATAACTTATTCTGCTTACATAGGTAATACATGGGCTGGGCGCGGTGGCACATGCCTGTAATCCCAGTGGCTCAGAAGGCTGAGACAGGGGAATAGCAAGATCAAAACCAGCCTCAGCAACTAAGAGAGATCCTAAGCAACTCAGGGAGACCCTGACTCAAAATAAAATATAAAAAGGGCTGGGGATGTGGCTCAGTGGTTGAGCACCCCTAGGTTTAATACCTAGTACCCCCCCCCAAAATACAGATCATTCATAAGCCTTCTGCCCTATCAACTCCTTCTAAGAATAAAGCCTATGCAAATGAGATTTTCAGGTAATAAAGAAGTTCAAGCTTAACACAGAAGAAGCATAACAAGAAAATGATTACATCTACAGCTCTAATTGTTCCTCACAAAGAAGCTCTTACGCTGCCTATGAGTTTCTCCTCCTTATGCAAATCCACCCATTTTGCTGCTAGCAAGTTTTTCATTTTGTCTTTTGGAAATAAACATTAAACTGTCTTCAGTGTAGGGAAATATGCAAAAACAAGCAAGGAAACCACTCACCAAGTGTGCAGCAATCTCTAGAGCTTCCATGTGCCTGCCCAGGTGAGCCAGACACCGAGCCTGGCCTTCTTGGACATCTCTTTTCATGGCAAAATTGGTAGATGACAATTTTTCAGAGATACTGGAATATTCCTGCAGTGCTTTCTGACAATGGATTAAGGGGGAGTGGGGAGTAGAGAAGGGAAGAAAGGTAGAAAAGGTTTCAGCATTAGATGCTTTTTTCCTAGGTGGAAGACAATGTTATAATTGGCAGCACTGTGAACTAAAGGAGGCCTGAGTATCTTAGAACTAGGCTGCTAAACGGTAAAGACAGAATGGTTGAAGGGTATAATGACCACTACCATGGAGAATGTCCCTGTAGAGCCCAGCATTCTGGAGCCAAAGAGATTAGGCTTCAAATCCTGGTTTTGCGGTTCTTGGTCATAAAACCTTTTCATCAATGTCCTCATGAATATGCAAATATATAAAGTAACCTGGCTGCTAGTTCTTCCCTTTTCTTACACATTTTGGGGTAATTTGCCCCGGTGACACTATGAGGTTTCTATGCTACAGACACCCACATAATGAGAGGCTTCTGAACTCATGAAAAAGACCTACAGGGGACGCCAAAAAGATTCTTTTCTTGAAGTTATGGGAAACAAAGCAAATCATATAAAGTCAAACAGAACAGTACAGAAACTTGGGGGTCTAAGATTATTTTTAAAAAAATCACAAAAAATTCATCTTCAAAAACACACTCATGACTTAGTAGCATATTCTTTACACATGTTGCCACTGATAAAAGAGACACCCACTTCAAGTACCACGGTCTGGCATGCTTGAGCCTACCTGATACTCCTGTCGTCTGTAGGCCAGGTCCCCTCTGAATTTCTTGATGGTTAGAACTTCAACATCATCACTGCTCTCTGTTTCTTCATAAAACCACTTGAAAACAGGAAAGCAGCAGGTTAGAGATGCAAAGCTATGCTTTCCACCTCATCCTCAGGAGTAATTTCCCATAATGTAACGCATTAAACTTCAAAGACACACTTCTCCAAAATGAGACTAGGGAAAACATCCAACAAAGAATGACGACTTTAACGATGTCCTGCAAGTAATAAACCTGCTGATAATACAGCTCTCCTACACAGCAGCACAGGGACACGTGATTCATCGACAGCATTTCTGATCTGCAGCATGGGGCCTGGGACTTCCCTGCCCTTACTTTGCAGAGTTCGCAATGCTTCTTTAAAGTGATGTATGTTTTCTTTTAGAGAAATATTAGAGTGGATGGAACAGGGACTGACAACTCTATGCAGAGGACATGGGGGAAATTGAGGTGCTGTTATGAAAAATGTTACAAAGGCTCAAAAGAAGAACCTAAGCAGTCAGGAGCCAAGGGTGAAAGGAGGCTTCAATGCAACCAAATGCCAAGGGCTGTGGGACAAAAGCCAGAGACGATGCCCACTGGGGATTTTACTTGCTTTTCTACTGATTTGAGTAAAGCACATGAAGGCTGAAGAAAGTCCATCTCTGGTTAAGTATTTACTAATTCAAACACAGCCTCGTTTGTGATGGTTCTGCCTTCACACCATAGTCGTTTGCTCTGTTTCAAAACGGGCTGCCATACTGCCAATCCTTCTCAGCTATCTTAGTAAAATCAGTTTCCTTGGCCTGCTCCATCGCAGTGCAGAAGGCCAGGAACCATTCCTCTGTTCTCCCTTAAGCACTATGTCACTAAACGACAGACCGTGTATGGCACCCACACTTTCCCTTTATACTGCACTGCTCTCTAGAACCTTTCAGACTAGCCAAACCCACCTTCCTGAACAATAACCTACCCGCCTCCACTATCCTGCTGGGAATGATGAGGCACAGTTGGCTTCTAAATGATTATCTGTATTCTCCCACATAACCTGCTGGCTGGCAAGAATTCAGAAAGTCGATAGCTTCCTAAACCCCTCTCTGGTAAGAGGGAGGTGGGAAGAACCTTGTGAACAAGAGTGGAAATGCACGGATAAGGCCAACATCCGGGTCCTTCAGAAGCTCCGCAGGCTGGGGCAACAGCAAGCTTGTAACCCAAACTCTTTACACCAAGGGAAACCAAAGTGACTAGAATAGGCCTCTGAGTTTTTGTTGAGCAGGGTATTTTCACACTCACGTAGCAAATGCATTCTAAAGTAAAGGCTCTGGGGTTTTACTTTATCACCTGACCAAGTAATTTCATAAACTATCTCATTTTGCTCGCACAGTAACCCTGTGGGCCACAAAGTACTTTCCTCAAATGACAAACAAGGCACTGGCACACTGATGGATTCATGGGTCCTATCTTATAAGCAGAGCCTTCTTATGCTCCGCCACGCGACAGCCAAAGCCCAATCCCGGCTTTCAGCGTACGTGATTGGGAAATGAAGGTAACTTTGAGAGACCGCACTCTTAAGGGAAAGAAGTCAAAACTAGCATTCAGTAACTCCCGAGCACCCGGCATCTCTAAGTACAGCTGCTGCAGGAAGAAGTGAGAAAGCCCATGTGAGGGCAGCCTGGAAGCAGTGCCTGCGCAGTTCTGCATAAGCAGCAGCCCACTCGCTGGAGAACACGCGCGGAGTTCGCACGGTGAGCAGAGCGCCAGGCACTGCGGAGCGCGCGTGCAGTTGAGGAGTCGTGCGATCACCCGGTGCTGCGGGCTTCACGAGAAGCCAAGCGCTTTACCAAAGCTGAAGGCGGGTGGGGCGACCGAGACAAACGCCGCCCTGGAGGCGGCGGCATTTCAGGTGGGCCTGAGGCGCGGCAGTGCCTGGGCGATGCGGCACTGGTGGGCAGGGCGTTCGGAGCGCCGGTCCGCGGGACCTCACCGGCCGGGGCACAGACAGATGCAAGGTTTGCAAAGTGGGCGCTGGTCCTGACCGCGCGGCCAGGGGCGCGAAGGCAACGCGGCGTTCCCGGAGACAGCGCGCAGGGCTGAGCCCCGCAGAGCCCGGCCGCCGGGGCTCTAGGGTGGAGCGGAGGCTGCGCCGGGGCTCGCAGCGAGCGCGTCCGAGGCGCCGCCCCGCCCTCTCACCTGCGGCTCGCAGCGCTTGGCGCGGTAGGGCGCGGGAGGCCCGGGCCGCCGCTCCGGCCCCTCTTCGAACACCGAGTCCTCAAACTCGCGGCCGATCCACCAACCCCTGGGCTCCATGGCGCGCCCGCGGCCGGCACCGAGAGGACGCGGCACCTAGAGCGGCGCCGCGTTCGGCCAACGGGAAGCGGCGCGGCCTCGACGGAGCGCGGCCTGCTGGGACTTGTAGTCTTTGAGGACACGTGGCTGGGGGCAGTCTGCGGGCGGGGTCGAGCTGAGGTTTTTATCCCACAAGCACTTCCCGAACCCCAGGACTGTGGGGTTGGCTTCTCTGTGTTGGGAATGGATAGAGCGACCCTTACCAGCACTCATCGGAAAGCCCTGGTCCAGCCCCGCACGGTGGCACACGCCTGTAATCCCAGCAACTCTGGAGGCTGGGGCAATTTAGCTAGACCCTGTCTCTCAATAAAAAAGGGCCAGGTATTAATATAGTTCAGTGGTAGAGGGCCCTGAGTCCAGTCCCCAGTAACACAAACACACACACGCGCGCACACACACACACACACACACACACACGCTGGCCACAGGTTAGCTGTTTAAAACTCTCAAGTAGGGGCTGGAGCAGTGGCTTAGCATTCAAGTGCTTGTCTAGCATACGTGATGACCTGGATTCAAACCCCAGCACCACATACACAACCAAGTGTGTGAGAAACAAAGGCCAAATGAAAAAATAAATAAAATTGATTCTCTGTCTCTTCCTCTCTCCCTCTTAAAAAAAAAAACAACAACAACTCATAATTAGCATTTTTAAACCACTGACAATATTCCCTGCATTGGGTTAAGCATTTTATTTTTGCAGTTTCTATTTCCTCTTAACAACCCTACAAAAGGCAGTGATTCTCATTTTGCAATCTTTGCTTGACAAGATGTAAGTAACTTTTGTTCTGGATCAGTTATTACAGGGCTAAAAAGTAGAAAGCCCCTATGTCTCTGGAGAAGATACACCATCACCAGTAACAGAGTCCCAAATCATTTAAGCATTTATGAAACAGAAGACAAAGACATTTACTCTAGGGGCTTGATCAGGGAGCATTCATTTTCTAGGGGGAAAAGACCAAATCCCAGAATTCTAACATTTGTTAGAATTTTTATACTTTCAAGACATTTCTTGACTCTTTATAAAGATTGTCACCAAATACTGGTCAATATCACACAATAATACAATATTGTATATATTAGGAAACAGTTACTTCCCTGATTTTTCTATTTTTCCTTACTTTACCAGTCCCTTTTTCATTTTTTTTTTAAGAGAGAGGGACAGTGAGAGAAAAAAAGAATCTTGCTCTAACATTTCATTGTGTACATGATCCTCGGGTTCGAAATACGTCCTTGTGCATGTCAGGCAAGCACCATAACCGCTCAGCCACTGCTCCAGCCCCCATAGGGTTCTTTCTTGAATCCAGTTTTCTACTCAGCAAATTCACCCAGAGGAACGGATCTACTCTCTCAGTTTTCAAACTCCATATCTCTTCTGATCCCTAATTTAGAACCATCCCACCTATCCAACCATTTGGGATTCGGGCTCTCCCTGGATAGCCCCCAGGCATTAGCTACTAAAGAATTTGTCCAGACAAGGTACACTTTTAAAAGATTTTTTTGTAATACTTCATATTAGGAAAAATAGGAGATTATAGAAAAATAGAAGGAAAAAAAGTAATCCATAATATCATTACTCAAAAGTAATGGGGTCCAAGTTCTACTATGCCCCGACTTTGCAGAAAAGGCTATAGAGCATGGTTGTTGAAGGGCTTCAAGTGCCAGTTTTGTGTAGGTTCATGACTCTGGTTCAGTTATTTACTGACTGTGTAACCCTATCTGTGAAATACGCATTGATTAAAATAAGGTATAACTCAGGGCAGGGGCACACAATCATTTAAAGCTACTGGGAGGCTGAGGCAAGAGGATCACAGGTTTGGGGCCACCCTGGGCAACTTAGTATGACCCTGTCTCAAAATAAAAAATAAAAAGTGTTAGGGATGTAGCTCATTGACAAAGCACTTGCCTAGCATGTATGAGGCCTTGGGTTCAATCCTCAGTACCACCAAAAAATAAATAAAGTGTCCATCAGACAGCAAGAAGGTGAAACATGCTTATTCAAAATTCCTGCTTCAGGAGCAAAGCAAGAAAAAAAGCAACTGCAGGCAAGGAGGACTGGAGGACTTCTATTTTTTGTTTGGTCTCAGAAATTCCACCCTCTCGTGTTCTAGTCCCCTGGGTCTAGCCTCCTCCTGGCCCAATCACCAACTGAGCTAGAGATTCTGAAGAAATGTCTGGCAGCCACATTACAGCAGCATGTGGATAAATGATGCTTCTTTGTCCTTTGGACTCAGGATTCCTAGGCTCAGGGGTTTCCAGCCTTTTTACCACTAAGAAGCCTTTCAGTTATTTTTCCTCCCTGTGGTGGAAGATTTGTGTGCAAAATAAAACTGTATTTTTAATCTAATAATTGCTTCATTTTCCTTTAGAAAATGGAATCCAAATCTTCCATAACAGCCAAGCCAAGCTTCTACCTCGCCTGAGTCTGCCAGCATCGTCTCACTGCACCTTAGAATTCCTGTTGAAAGCGAAGCAGGAGCTGTTAGGGCCGGGCGCCTGAGGAAGGAAAACCTTGACCCTGGGCCTTGGTCAACAGTGTAGCAGCTCCAATGCCCCTACCACTGCTGAGGACCAGGGGTCAAGGACCCTGAGTTGCAAACCATTCCCTCACTTGACAGACCTTAGGATAATGTCATTTTTAAAAAGTAAAGTAAACCAATAAAGCAGAAGCTTATGCTCTGTAACTGTAAAATTCACCTTATTCACTTAGAAAATGCAGGAGTTAGGCAGTGTTAGAGAGTAAATAATGAGAATTGTGCAACTATCTAAAATAGCATGGTTGGGATAAAAATGTTTCTATACATTATTATTTTTTTTTTAGAGAGGGACAATGAGAATTTTTTTTTTTTTAAAGAAAGAGGGACAGTGAGAAAGAGAGAGAATCAATTTTATTTAGTTTTTCAGGTGGCTTTCGTTGCTCCTAGACTTTGTTGTGTACGTGGTGCTGGGGTTTGAACCCTCGTGCTCAAACTTGCCAGGAAAGCACAGTAACCGCTGAGCCACCACGCCAGCCCCAGAAAGAATCAATTTTATTTTAGCTTTTCATGTGGCTTTTGTTACTTCAACACTTCATTGTGTACGTAGTCCTGGGGTTTGAACCCAGGTCCTCATGTGCCAGGCAAGCACTGTTAACTGCTGAGCCACTGCTCCAGCCCCTTTATGCATTGTTTTTGTGGTACTGGGGATTGAACCCAGAGCCTAGCACATGCTAAGCAAGCTCTTTCTACCACTGAGCTATATCCCCCAGCCTTATTTTTTTTTAATTTTTTAAAATTTTTTTGGTACTGGGGATTTAACCCTGAGGCACTTTACCACTGAGTTATATTCCCAGCCCTTTTTTTATTTTTTATTTTGAGAAAGGGTCTTGCTAAATTGCCTAGGGCCTGAGTTGCTGGGGCTGGCCTTGACCTTACGATTGTCCTGTCTCAGCCTCTCAAGTTGCTGGGATTATAGGCGTATATCACCTGCCCAGCTCCCAGCCCTTTTTACTTTAAGAAAGGGTCTTGCCATTTTGCCAAGGCAGGCCTTGAGTTTGTGATCCTCCTTCTGAGTAGCTGAGATTACAGGTGTGAACCACTGCACCCAGCTGTATACATTTTTATCTATAAAAATCTGACGTTTGATTGAGGTGCCTGGATGAATTACCCATCACAAGTGAGACCTCCTCTCCTTCAGCCAGTCCCCTTTCTTCTATCCATGATGGCCTTTAACGCACTGGGAACTGTGGGAAGTTAGCGATGGTGTCTTTTTCACTCTCATAAACTCAGTCCCAAGACAGGGTTTGGTCCCCAGAAGCTCAATGACCACTGAATGGACAGTAGATGAAAGGGAGTACCAGGAAATAACAGGAGGAACACTTCTCAGTTCTAGGTCACATGTCCATGCCTTATGGGGACTTGGGAGGGGTAGGAACCAACAGTTCACTCTGAAAGCTTCCCCCAGTCAATATGAGAAACACGTCCCTCATGCACCCTGTGTCCTTCACTAGCCCTGCTCTGGTCAATGGCTCTCCTCCACAGGCCCCACACAATCTACCATTGAGTCCTTCCCTGCCCTGATCATGGACCAGCTCATCATTTCCTTTGTCAAGATCTCCCCTCCCTCTACTGGGTGCCCTTATCTGGCTGACTCCTGAAGCCTTTCCTGGCCCCCTAGCCTGGCCCCAGTAGCCCTGTCTGAGCTCACATAGCGCCATGCACCTCTCTCTACCAGGGCACTTTGCACCCCTTGTAGCTCATGTCCACACTTTTTTGTCCCATGCTCACTTGATCATCACCCTCAGTAGACCATGAGCTCTTTTTATAGTCAGGGACAAGACTGCTCCAGCCCCTCTTGTTTTCTGTGTGTTTGTTTTTTTTTGTACAGGGATTAAAGCCAGGGGTGTTGTAACCACTGAGTCACTTCCCCAGCCCTTTTCACTTCTGAGACAGGGTCTAAGTTGCTTAAGGCCTCACTAAATTGTAAAGACTGGCCTCACACTAGCTATCCTCCTATTTAAGCCTCCCGAGTTGCTGGGATTACAGGCATCACACCTGGCTTTTATGGAACTTAAGTTATAGTATGGAGTAAATAATACACACTCCATGTTCCCAGTGTGGGACCTTACACTCTGGTTCCAGAGGGAACAGGAAAAGGACCCTACTTGTAAACTACTGAGTATGTCTGTTCTAACCTGTCTGGGGGCTGCCTGAAGGGACTTACAGAAGATGCTCATTTCTGTTGTGTGTAACTCAGAACTTGGACTAAAAAGCAGTGGGTATTGCTCAAAAGCACTGCAAGAACTGATTAGTTGCAAACTCCTCAAGTAAATGA
This sequence comes from Aplodontia rufa, assembly GCA_004027875.1. Taxonomy (NCBI): domain Eukaryota; kingdom Metazoa; phylum Chordata; class Mammalia; order Rodentia; family Aplodontiidae; genus Aplodontia; species Aplodontia rufa. Next base: position 82,606 of record PVKS010003865.1, read on the forward strand.
TTACAGGTGACACACAACTCCCAGACCCTGAAGGCCTGGGAGAAGAGACGGGGGTGTGTGTGTGGGGGGGTGGGGTGGGGGGGGTTCTTTGGGAAATTAAGATATTGAAAAGTTCCTGTGTATTTGGAAGAATTTAGAAAGTCATGCATATGTTCAGGGCAAGATACATGCACACAAAAGTCCCAGGAAGACCCTAAGCTTTCTCCTTGGGCTGATCCCTAGACTCAGAGCAAGCCTAGCCTAGGTAAATGTTGAGTTCTTTAGCACAGAGCCAATGCCCAAGGACTGGGAGAGGTGTTTAGCTTATTTTCCCTTTCTTTTCTTTGTTTTTCAACATAGTATTAGAAGTTCTAGCCAAAGGGCTGGAGCAGTGGCTCAGGCTGGAGCACTTGCCTGGCATGCACGAGACCCGGGTCAAACTCCAGCACCACATTCACAACCAAGGGTCCAAGAAACAAAGGGAAAAAAATTTTTGATTCTCTCTTTCTCACCCTCTCCCTCTCTCTCCTTAAAAACAAAACAAAACAAAACAAAAGACAATTCTAGCTAAAGCAATTAGGCAAGACAAAGGAAATAAAAGACATCCAAATTGGAAAGGATTCACAAGTGACATGATTCTATATATAGAAAATTCCAAAGAATCCACAAGAAAGCTACTGGAGCTGATAAGTGAATTCAGCAAAGTAAAATCAGTTGTTTTTCTATTTCTATTCCATTAACAGCATGTAAAAGAATAAAATATCTAGGAATAAATTTAACTAAGAAAGTGAAAGACCACAGAACCGAAGTAATTCAGACTTCTGGAATGGTACCAGACTAAGAAATAACTATTTTCCCAAATTAATAAGTGAATTACAACTCTGAACAGAGCTGGAATGTAGCTTTTGAATCATTGCCTTTTTTTTTTTTTTTAAAGAGAAGACGGAGAGACAGAATCAATTTTTATTGAATTTTTCACATGGCTTTCGTTGCTCTGACACTTAGTTGTACATGTGGTGCTGGGGTTTGAACCTGTATACTTGTGCATGCCAGGCAAGTGCCATAACAGCCAAGCCACCACACCAGCTCCTTGAATCACCTCTTTAAAAAACCCCTGTTCCCCCTGCTGGTCAGAATCACAGCCTCTGCGACAGCAGTGCCCTGTGTTTCTCCTTTGCTAGCAAAACAATAAAACTTGTTTCTTCTTTTTTCTAAAAAAAAACAAGGAAGAAAAAAGAAAGGAAAAGAAAAGAAAGCTACAAAATATTGCTAAAAGAAATTAAATAAGATCTAAATACATGGGACAGGCATCTTGTGTTCATGAACAGGAAAAATTAATACTGTTGAGATGGTAATATTACCCAAAGCAATCTAGAGATACAACATAATCCCTATCAAACTTCTAGCAGTGTTTGATATTTTTTTAATGGACAAGCCAATTCTCAAATTCATACAGAATCACCCCCCCCAACAAAATCTTGATAAAGAAGAAAGGTGAACTCAACACTCCTGATTTAAGATTTACCTCAAAGCTACAAAAATCCCTATGTTGGCATAAAGATGGAAAATGTAGACCAATGGAATAGAACTGAGAATCTAGAAATAAACCTTCACATATAGAGCTAACTGATTTTGACAAGGGTACAAAATTCATACAATACAGGGAAAATAGTTGCTTCAACAAATGGTGGTAAGACAACTGGATTGTCACACGCAAAGGAATGAAGCTGTGCCCCTACGCCACACCGTATACAAACACTAACTTGAAATGAATCTGTGACCCAAGTGGAAGAGCTAAAACCACAAAACACTCAGGAGACAATACATGGGTAAATCTTAAAGACCTTGGTTTGGCAGCAGCCTCTTAGATATGATCAAAAGCATAAGCAACAAAAGAAAATAGATAAATTGGACCTCAGCAAAATGAAAAAAATTGTGTGCATTGAAGGACATTATCAAGAAAGTGAAAACAAAACCTACATAATGGGAAAAATGAAACCAGTTGTCATTATTCATAGTGATTCTGCTCTAATAAGGCCCCTGGAAGGGCTGGAGCTGTGGCTCAGTGGTTACAGGGCCTGCCTGCCATGTGCAAGCATGCGGGTTTGAACCTCAGCCCCACGTACGCAACCAAGTTTTGGAGCAACAAAAGGCACATGAAAAACTAAATAAAATTGATTCTCTTTATCTCTCTCTCTCTCTCTCACTGTCCCTCTCTCTTTAAAAAATCCAAACAAACAAAAAGGGCCCTGGGAGCACTGAATTAGAAAATACTGAACAAATGCTCCTAGGGTCATGG
>PVKS010003865.1:84983-99361 GCA_004027875.1 Aplodontia rufa
AAAAAAAAAAAAAAAAAAAGATTGAACTTGGGGGTTGGGGCAGTTGGGACAGTGGCTCAGCGGTTACGGTGCTTGCCTGGCATGCCCTGGGATGCGGGTCCAAACCCCAGCATGAGGTACACAATGAAGTGTCTAAGCAATGAAAGTCACATGAAAAACTAAATAAAATTGATTCTCTCTTTTGTTTAAAAAAAAAAAAAAGATTGAACTCAGGGCTTGGAGCAGTAGTTCAGCAGTTAAAATGTGTGCCTGACATGCATGAGGACCTGGGTTTGAGCCCCAGTACCACATACACAACTAAGTGTTGGAGAAACAAAAAATAGATGAAAAACTAAATAAAACTGATTCTCTCTCTCACTCTATCCCTCTCTCTTAAAAAAAACTTTAAAAAATAAAAAAGGTTGAATTTACAGCCAATGGCATTGTAACTCCTGGCTGAATGAACTGAACATCATTTCCTCCAAAGGGAATATGACAGTCTTCTTGCCTTTTGGAATCTAGACAGCAATTTAGTATGACACTTGAGGGCTGTTTTAAACAGTGAAATCATCAGCAAAAAGCACAAAAATATGGAAAACATGGTACTATGTATACTACAAAAAGGATGCTTTTTTCCAGTTTGAAAAATAAAAAAGAGTATTGCTTTGGTTGACCTCAGCTGGAAATGTGTGCACTGAGCAACTCAAAATTTTTTGCCACTATGTACATGTGCAGGAATGACCAAGGAAGTACCATCTGTATTGCTTTCAGGGATAAAAATAAATTGTAGTGAGTAGGAAAATTTGCATGTACCGAATATATGAATAAACTTGTCTATTGACTTATATTTGCAAATCATGTAATTGATAAGGAAGGCTGTAACATCCAGAATATAGAAAGCATTCCTATAACTCAACAATGAAGAAGCAACCCAGAACTAAGCAAAGGTCTCAAATAAACAGTTCTCCACAAAGGATATACAAACACTCAGTAACCATATGGCAGTATCCTTACAGCATGGAAATCAAAACTGCAATGAGATACCACTTCACACTTACTAAGGTTACTATAATTTCTGTCCCCCACTCTCCATCCTTATATTTACTATATTATGTAATCACTTATTTAAACGGAAAATAAAAGGTGTAGACAAGGATGCAAAGAAACTGCAATCTCTCTACACTGCTGGTAAAATGCAAAATATATAGATGTTGTAGAAAACAACATTTTGGCACCCTGGAAAAGAATTTGGTAGTTCCTCAAAAAGTTAAACAAAATGACCCTATGGCTCAAGAGTTCCACTCCAGACATATATCCAAAAGAAATGAAAACAGGCACTCAAACAAATACTTGTATGCCAATCTTCACTGCAGCATTATTTCCAAGAGGCAAAGGTGGAAACAACCCTGGTGTCCATCAAAAGATGAGTGGACAACCAAAATGTGTGTGTGTGTGTGTGTGTGTGAATATAATTCTGCCATAGAAAGGAACAATGTTCTGATACATGCTACAACAATGAATAGCCTTAAAACATTACACTAAGGGAAATAAGCCAGACACAAAAGAACAAATTCTGTACAACTCCACTTATATCTAAAATAAGCTAAACCATAGAGACAGACTAATGTACCAAGTACAAGAATAATTCTTGGAGGTTACAGGGGCTGGAGGGAATAAGGAGCTATTGCTTAATGGTTACAAGTGTCTGTTTAGGGTCATGAAGAATTTGGAAATAATGGTGATGGCTGTGCAACACTGAATATAATTTAATGAAATTGAACTGTACACTTAAAAGTGGGTATAAGGGCAAATTTTATGTGTATTTTAACCACACTTTTTGAAAAACTGTTAATAGAATGGAAAAAAATCACTGAAAATTACTAATTACTGCTAATTTTTATTTGTATTCAAGGACACAATCAACCAGGATAGAAGGGTTCTTTTGCTCTGTCAAATAAATATATTTAAAAGCTAGCAAACATCGGAGTGGAATTTTATCAAGCCTATAAAAGAGATGGGAAATTTTTATTAATAGTTATTTACAACTATACAGAGTTAACATATTTTAAGGGAAACATAAACATCTTCAAAGGTTTTGTTTCCAATACTTGACATTTCAAATTTTGAAAACATTAAAATTACTGTCAAACAAAACTCAGACCACATTAGCAATGGTTTAAAAAAGGAAGCAATTTAATCATCATACAGAGTGCTTTAAGAAGTTTTAAACGTGTAAAAGAAAAACAGCTTAGTGCATTCAATTGTTATAGTCTTTACATTGCTTCTTTTTAAAAAAAAAGTTAACAGTAGTATGAAAAAAGTCACCCACAAAGCCAGCTGTCTGAGAGAATTCAGCTAAATTGCAGCATTTTAGAATTACTAATAAAGCTATAGTTAAAAAATGAAAAGCTTATAAAAATGAGAGCAGCATGCATGTGTGGGCTTTTTCCTAACATTTCCATTAGCTGACAGACATTCAACCAAGAGCTTAATACGTATTATTCATTAAATTAGATAAAATAAACTGGCCAAGCCCACTACATGTGATCATTCAGAGAAACATTTTAAAGTCCAAAGCTAATTAAACTGAACATTTCTTATATGAAGAAAGCACATTTTGAAAAATGGTCCTATGGTCACAAAAGGCAGGGTCCTCAACATGAATGAACAGCACCGGTTTTACAAAGTTTATAAATTAGTATGAACTTTCATTCTCCTGGTTAACATTCCCATGATTCATAAGTGAAAAGCTAACTTTTAACTCATTAGGATCAGTTCAGAATTTTTTTCTCTAGTCACTGAAATTGTTATGCAAGGTACAATTTCACTGAAAGACAATGGAAATTTTGATCTGTATGAACAGTTCTGACTCCCACATGAGTGGAAGAAAACACTGCATATATATTTTTTTCAGGGCTGAGGACTAAATTCAGGGCCTTGCGTGTGCTAGGCAAGTGCTCTGCGATTGAGCTAAATCCCCAACTTCACTGCATATATTTTACTACAGGATTCTTTTTCACATTTTTTGGTATAACACTTATTTTAGAGTTTCACCCTATTTAATTTCTTACCAGTTTCTTTTCTTTCTCCAGTATTATCTTCCACTTAATAAAAAACAAATCAGCTTCTAATGAAAAAAGTAACAGAAATATTACAAGTAGAGATCATGGAATCCTTAAATGTATTTAAAGATCTAATCATTAAGGGCCAGTGATACCACAAAATCTTATTGTTCCAACATGTGTATATAGGTTATTTTTACACGTAAAATCATACAAGCCCACACACAACTTTTAATCTTGGCGCAGGGCCTGATAAATAAGACACAAAATAAATCAGGGTTTGGTTTGTCTGTTTCCCATTTCTAACCATTTTTACTCTGTAAAATGTTTGGTCACTCAAAGCTATAAGCTTAATCACATACTGAAGAATGCAGGCGATACAGCCCATCTTACCAGACACACAGCAGTAAGTTGGACTAATAATATGAGTTCAAGCTCTAGTGGTCATTAAACCCCCTCAGAAAGTCCACGATTCAGAATGTCCCCATCATAGCAGAATAAAAATGTACTGTATTAAAATCTGAATTTTTACAAGTCGTTTTTTAATTAGTGTTCTATTTACATTGCAGAACTTCCACCAACTGCAGTAGTTTAACTTTGGCACAACATTAAGTTCCATTTCTTTTGGATATTGGATCCTGTTTTTTTGAGAGCCCCAAAACATTTTCAGTGTCATCAAAGATTGGGCCCCTTCACAGTAAACCAGACATCTTGAGTTGAAGAACTGATTCTCCTTCTACATTTTAAGCAGCTATAAAAGAAAAACATCATAAAAATTGAAACTTTAAGGAAAACCATATCTTAAATTTATTACGTTCTGATCAAAATGAGTATAAGCCATGAAATTACATCCTCCGTAGTCTCTTCCACACTGCGCCCACCTACCAGGTACACATCGTGCACTGTACCTCACGTGCACCTCATACGCAAATAGTCTTCAAATGCCAGATTTCCTTATCGATATTCATCACCTTTCTCTATCATTTATTAAAAACTACTAGTAGTGGGGACTGCAGCAGTGGCTCAGCAGTTACAGGGCTTGCCTGGCATGGGTGAGGACCAGCACCACATACACAGCTAAGTGTCAGAAAAACAAAACCCAGAAGAAAAAATAAATAAAAATCGATTCTTTCTCTCTCTCACTCTCTTCCTCTCAAAAAAAAATTACCAGTTGGAAATACAGATTTCATTGTCAGTATCTGTAGTAAACAAGCCACAAAAGACCTTTATTTTTTTCTGTTTATATGCAAAGCTGGTGTGTGCAAAAGTTATATATGTGCTTCACTTTTTGTTAAAAAAAAAACTTTTGGGTAACTTTTTATGTAAAATAAACCATTTTTAAACGTAATAACTATATGAGAGAAAGAGAAAGAGAAAGAGTGTGTGAGTGTGTGAGAATGCGTGTGCGTGTGTGTGTGTGTGTGGTACTAGAAAGTGAATCAAAGAACATTCTTCCTCTGAACTACATCCCCAGCCCTTCTGATTTTATTTTGTGACAGGATTTCACTAAGTTGCCCAGGCTGGCCTTGAAGTTGGTTATCCTCCTGCCTCAGTCTCCAGAGTAGCTAGGGTCACAGGTTTGGGCCATCATACTCAGCTAAGAAACAACTTTTTAGTGGAAACCTATGGTGAATTCTCTTTAAAATATCATTTTATTAAAACAATGATAACACTAACGTTTTATGATTTTATACTTTTGTGTATTTTAAAAGCAAGGCATTTTCCTATATGTACCATGAAGTGCACATATAAAACATGTAATACATTTTTGAAAACTATAGCTTTATGTGAATTTTCTGACCATAATTAGTATCTATAACAGTATTAATATATAACATCAGAATTATACACACAAATTTAAAGTATGATTAAAGTAAACCACAGTAAAGTTCTTCTTATTTTTAGATGATTACAACTCCCCAGAAAATCATGGCATAGCCTGGAACAATTCACTGTAGCAACAAAATCGTTGATTTAATCTTGGCTGAATGTGCATTCTTGTGTTAAGCAATAAAAAAAAATGCCTGTTAAAAATATTTTATGCATCTGGGTCAGAACAAAGCCTGTCCTGAAGCTTTCCGACAGGAGGAAGTGGAGGGCTGAACTTCAGGGCAAAGCTGTACAAAACTCCAAGCTTCTGGTGACAACACGATTACAATATGCTCTCTAACCTGGAATGAGATTTATACTGCTTTTCAAAAGAGTTACAGTTTCAATTCATCTGTTTTTGTTTTGTTTTGTTTTTGCCTTACAAAATGTTAGTAAGGGGCTGAGCAGTGGCTCCCCGATACACTTGCCTCGCATGTGCAAGGACACGGATTCAAACCCAAGCACCACAAACACAACGAAAAGCCACATGAAAAACTAAATAAAATTGATTCTCTCTCTCACTGTCCCTCTCTCCCTTTAAAAAAAAAAAGTTAATGAAAAGAAAACCTGTAAAAGGATTGCTAAGCAATAAGAATAATGCATGGCACATAAGATCGCTATAAATAATTGTTAAAATAAGTGAATCAGGAGAAAACATGGGGAAATTAAGAGTAAAAGAGAGTAAGAGGGCATAAAAGTAAAGGCTGGGTTAGGTATGTAAAAAGCCAAGTAAACAAGTAAGCATGCTGATATATAAAGTAATAATGAGGGTCTACGCTTCATTTCCTCCCTTACTGTTTGAGAACACAGCAGTGATTTCTAATAGCAAAATGTTATTTTTACTACAGACAGACATGTCATGACAACTACATTGTTTTCAAAACAGAGTACTGTTATCATGGAACACTCCAAAACACAGAACAGAAAAATGTTAAAACCATGTTACTGAATAGCAGAATTAGTAAGAATTGAAATCCTAACTCCAAATCAGGTAACTGATTTATAATAACAGCAAAATTTTAATCTAATTGATAAAAAAATGAAAATTTAAGGAACATGTCAAAATCCTTCAAATTTAATACATATTTATTTGTATTTTAAAACAACAGAAATTTATTTTGTAACCAATTACAGTACTTGTGCTGATAGCAGATTTGTTTTATATCAAAGAACAAAAAGATATTTTAAGTGACTGAGTTAATTTAACATAAAATGTTATTTGCCTTTTGATCTCTAACACAGAAATAATTTATATCACAGTTTTCAAAAACAGATGCCACCTAGGTAAACATGAAATTTATATAGGGCCTAGAACAGAAGTTTGGCTTTTAATAGAAAAAGATACTAGATGCCAGGCATGGTGGCACATGCCTGTTATCCCAGCAACTTGGAAGGATGGAGGAGGAGGATTGCAATTTTGAAGCCAGCCTCAGCAATTCAGTGAGACCCTGTTTGAAAATTTTAAAAAAAGGCTGTAGGGGCTGGAGCAGTGGCTCAGCAGTTGAAGTGCTTGCCCCCCGCCGTACCAAATAAAAAAAAAAGATAATGAATGATTTTAATACAGAAAGCACCACCTTAGCTAAAAATCTAGTAAGTTTTGAGAGCAATATGATGATCAAAAACAAAAAAACAAAAAACATTCTCACTTAGTTTCCTAAAATTAAGTAATCCTCACACTCCTGTGATAAGTCTTCCCCTTTGTCATACTTTCTCCTTCTCCTTTCTTTTTAGTTTTAGTTTTTGAATTACTTCCTGAAATAGGGGGGAAAATTGAGGTTTTAGTGAAGAGAGGGTTATATGAAAAACATTTTCATTACTTTACTGGATGTTTGTGAATCCCTTCTTAACAAAATGTGTATCTTTCCTTGGGTAGAAACTTAAAAACATTTTATACAAAAAACAGAGAAGTAAAACAACATTAAATTCTACATAACCATAACAGTCCAACTACACATGATAATCATCTCTATCTTGACTGTACTAGTGGTACCAACTCTTATTAGAGGAAAGAAAGTGCTTTATAAAATATTATCAAAAGTGAAGATGACTGACTGACAAGATGATTGCTAAGAATGCACGTGGTTGATGGATATAGTCAGGTTAAAAACTTACATTTCAGTCATCTGATTTAGAAAGCTTCCGCTTCACATGTCGTGGGGGTTCCCAAGTATCACTATCATCTGTTTCTTCTTCATCCTCTTCCTGATCTTCAATAACTTCATCTTCTTCCTCATTTTCCTCAAATAATTCTATACCTAGCTCAGATCTTCTCTGTCTTTCTGCAAACCACTCCCTGACCTGCTCATAACCCATATGAGATCTGTTGACAAGTTCATCAAGGTCTTGCTCATTAAGAAACTTGTGCTTCAGGTAATAATCCTTGAGTATTGCAGTTCCAGTTTTAAATTTTATGAGTGACGGTGCCCTGTCCCAGCTGTTAATTCTTTTGCCTCCCCTAGGCCGTCCACGAGGTCTTCCTCGCCCCCGTCCTTTAGGTCGCCCTCTCCCTCTTTTCCTAAGGGATGAAAGACCATTCATACTGCTTGAATTGGCGCTTTGATAGTAGTAGTACCATTTCAAGTTTCCATTCTTCCAAGCATAACGGGTGTCCCCAAACCAACTAACTATGTCTGTCCTGGCAAGTCCACTTTCTTCGGCCAACTTGTCATACTCTTCCGGTGATGGCCACTGTGTTCGGACAAATGCGCTTTTAAGCATGTGCAGCTGCTCTGGTGTCTTTTTACAAATCTTGCCTGTACTCCCCGATTTAGGCGGGACAGATTCATCTCCAGGAGAAGTTTCTCCAGCTTCTTCTTTGGAACTACCTGCATTACTTTCATCTATTTCTATTTTCTCCTCCTTTAAAGCTTTTGATTTCTTCTTCTCTGTAAACCAAGCATCGATTTCCCTTCTGGTAAGTTTGGTTTGCGCTCTTAACCTGTTTAATTCTTCATCCGTCAATACAGAGCTGTTGAGAAAACTTGCCTGAAGGACACGAAGTTGCTCTGCAGTTTTCTCTTTAAACTTCTGGGGAGTGAAGTCAGGAAAAGAATTCCAGGACGGCTTATGCTGTGAAGTAACCACAGTTGGGGACTCTGTGGTTTCGTCACTGGAGTCTATAATGATAGTGGTAGTGGAATCATTGTTGAGATGTAAGCACTGATTACTCTTTGAATTTCTCTGGTTGTACCTTGTGTCACTAAACCATTTTTTAATCTCACCTTTTGTCAAGCCTGTTATTTTCATAAGTCTGATAATTTCAGAGTCATGGGGAAACTGGTTTTTAAGGTAGCTAACTTTTAATTCTGCCAGTTGCTCCTTTGTCTTCTTTGCTCGAATGCCAAATGAATCAGGGTTTACCAGTGCAGTTTCATGTTTGACATTTGGAGAAGGAGGAACTGCTGCTGTTGCTGGCTTTGTTTCTGCAACAGGCTGAGCAGCAGGTCCCTGACTTTTCTGTACATTTGCTTGGTTTGGAACCCCTGCCACTGTCAAGGCTATAGGTGCTGTTACTGGCAAGGTGTTTGTTCCGGCTACTTGAGTGAGAACCAGACCCGGCTGACCAACTATTTGGCAGGTCTGTAAAATGGATGGTAAACCATTACTCCCCGTGGAAATGTGTGTAGGAATGACAGTTATCGTCTGAGGTACAGTATGTACTGTCCCATTGAATTGTTTCCTTCTTGCCTCCTCCACTTCCTCAGGAGTCCAACTAACGCCATGTTTAAGACGTTGGGCTGAAAACCATATCTTGATCTGTTCCTCTGTATACTTTGCTTGAGCAGAAAGAACTGTAATTTCTGACATTGTCGGATAAGGGAATTTGTTGTAGGTATTAAGTAAAAGGGGATTGTTATCCAATGCAGCATTGTAGGTAGGAATGCTATTAACAGGGATTAAGACTTTGGGAATCAAGTTAGAGTTTTGCTGAGCGGATACTGCAGTTATCACCTGTGCTAGTCCAGGAAGAACTGTGGCGGGGGTCACTACTGTGTTGGCAGTGTTAGGATGCATCCTGTTGACAACAGAAGTACTCGTACTGGATTCTGAAGCTGAAGAACTTGCATTTTCCACATTTTCTTCGCGATCTGGCTTGATTTCATTCTCTTTCTCTTCAGGAACGTCCTCGGCTGAGTTATGATGGACTGTAATCCGTTTGTTTTCTACTTTATTTTTCATCATTTTCATGATAGGGGTTTTACTGATAGAGATGCCTGAAGAAGAAACGTCTATGGATTCTGCTTGCTCTGCATTCTCCTCTTTAACAAAACTGCCATCAAAAGTCAGATCATTTATTGTTTGCTCAAAGATTGTCTGGTTATTACGTTTCACCATAGTCAACTTGAAATTCTCTTCTCCTGGGTGATATTTCAGATTATGCTCAGAAAGTGCATCATACCTTTTGGTAAGAAAGTTGCATTCAACACAAACATAGGATGAATTTAGCACTACATTGGGATGTTCTGAATCCACGTGGAAAGTAAACATATTTAGATCTGGAGTTTGAAAAGTACAATATTTACATTCATAGCCACCTTCAACTTTTTTATTTTGTTGATTGTCAGAATCCGCAGATTCATGAACTTCTTCATCACTTGAGATACTCTCTGCTCTGGTGTTTTCTACAGGTGTGAGTACAGGAGGACCTTCATCCAAATCTGATATTAACTCAATGTCTGGATCCTGTTCACTGGCGAGGACCATGCAAGGTGTTGTTGATTTTCGCCTGCTTGCCATACTGATGTTACAGGGAAAATCTCAGTGGTGATTAAAAAGCATTGAGGCTTAAAACTATTCAGGACTCTTCATTTGAAAACAATGGCTTTTGGTTCTTTAAGTCCACTTTTGTGCTCACCAAGTCTCATTAGCAGCTTTTTCATGGTGCAATCAAGTAAAGAGCTTACTGTTGGCAGATAAAATACCGCTGAACTGCTGAAATTTTTGAAGCACAACTCCAATCACCTACATTAAAATAAATTTAAAATGAGTGACTATTATGATCTTTTAAGAAAATTAGTTATATTTCACTTAGATTGCTACATAGCTCAATTATAAAGAACTAGAATAAAAATCAGAAAAAAATTCCTCTAAGGATCAAAATAAGATACATCCAAGTGAACTCACTGAAAGCTATGTACTGTACTCACTGTCAGATCCAAGATGTTTTATTTGGATCTTTTAGATGTTATAAGGGAAGGAGGAATGGGCCTGCTTTGGCAAACATGCTATTAGCAGTGTAAAATAACAATCTGTTAACAAGGTAGGGGCTGGGGGTGTAGCTTAGTGGAAGAGTGCTTGCCTAGCATGTGAAAGGCTCTGGGTTCAATCCCCAGCACCACAAACAAACAAACAAACAAACAAAAAAACTATAGAAAGTCACAGATACTCAAAAACAATGGCCATTACATGCGTCAGTTGTGTCCTCTTCTTCCTACAGGTCTGTCTCATTAGCCCAAAAGCAAGTTCACACATGGTAAAAATGGTTAAAGATGGAAGACAAATGATCAAAGTTTTAGAAACATTACTCTTAATCATTCTATCCAATGCTATCAGAATTTATTAAATATATCTAATCACATCAATCTACTGATATGGATCCCTAATGCTGAAAAAATAAAGTTCATGCTCCTTAAGGCACCCATAATTTCCTTCACTCTGTGGCCCCAACCTCGATTTTCTGCCTCATCTCTATCATAATTCTCTATGAATTTCCTTATGCATTCCACACACCAGAAATGATTGCTATTCCAGGCACCCTCAATACTCTCTAGACCTTTGCCCAGGCCATTCCTGATACCTGTTTGTGTACTCAATGTGATGATATCTCTGTCTGCACCATAGATTACCTTTTTATCTTATGTGGTCCCATCTGCTCCCCTTCTAGTCTAGAACTTATCATATTGCAACAGAGGCAATCTTATATTTCTGTCTCCATCCTCATCCATATCTGTGATCTCTGTATTATACATATTGCATCCCAGTCTTCTTTTTTTTTTTTAAGAGAGAGAAAGAAAGAAAGAATCAATTTTATTTAGTTTCTCATGTTACCTTCGTTGCTCCAAGACTTTGTTGTGTACATGGTGCTGGGGTTTGAACTTGTGTAATAGCACAAGCCAGGCAAGCGCTGCAACCGCTGAGCCATCGTTCCAGCCCCATCCTCTTCTTTTTTAAGTAACACCTTTTATGCAATACAACAAAGCCTCCAAAACTCTAGTTCAATCAAATGAGCAAAAGACCTCTTTTCTTTTTCATTTTGTGTTCAGTGCTCAAAAGTTGCCGATATGCACTATACTAGGAGAGATTGTAACAGCAGTGTGTTTAAAAATATTTTTATTGGTGAATTATAATTATACATAACAGTAGGCTTCACCGTACCTGCACACAGCATAATCTGGTCTATTTCTTTCCCCATACTTCCTCTTTGAGCAAAGGAACTTTATGTCTTTAGTCTAATGCATTCCCAGCTGAGCTATTTTGGCTGATATCTCGTTCATCTCTCCATTTCAAGTGCATACAAGAAGCTGTACTCAAGGAGGTAATCAGATGTTTATTAATTTGAATTAATATGAATAGGAAAATAGTCCTGCAAAGCTTAACAGGGCCTGAGGGCATCACTATAGAGAAAAGTAGCTAAAATTTACAATACTTAAATCATTAAGGAAATATGAATGATATAAATTCATTTTAATAAATTTTGCAATCAAAATACTTCAAATAAAAATTCAATGCTAAACTAATTAAAATTTACATGTCTCTGAAATCTAAATCAAATGACAATGAATAAAATGAGCAAAATGTCTCACTTATTTGTCACTGCAATTTGGACTCTCTTCATTTACTAGCACCATCCCTATCACAGCTGACGTAAAGAGAAAAGAGTCTGCTAGCTGGACATGTTGGTGCACACCTATAATCCCAGCAACTTTGGAGACTGAGGTAGGAGGATCACAAGTTCGAGGCCTGCCTCAGCAACTCAGGGAAACCCTTTCTCAGAATAAAACATTTTAAAAGGGCTGGGGGTGTATCTCAGTGGTAGAGTGCCAGTGGGTTCAATTCCCAGTTTGTAAGAAAAAAAAAAGTTTGCTTCAAAGATTATAAAGCAAAACAAGGTCCCTAAGAGAAGATATAAAGACTGGGTAAAGGCGGAGACATTTTCAGGAAATGGTTGTGTATAGAGAGAATACCTTGACTCTGAAGATGGTAAGATGTCCCCACCCTAGAATTACTCAAGTACAGGCTACACAGCCACGTGATGGATTCAAGTGGCAGATGGGAGAGTTGGACAAAATGTCCCTTATTCCCTGATTTCTCAAATTACAAAACAAAGAGCACTCAGCTTAGTAATATTAACAGTATTAAAAGTCTGAATTCCTACTCTTAAATGTGTTCAAGTTGTTTTCCTAAAAGATTCCTTTGATTTCTAAAAGATTATAAAGAGGGGCTGAGTGGTGGCTCAGCAGTTCTGGTGCTTGCCTGGCATGTGTGAGGATACGGGATCGAACCCCAGCATCACATCTACAACTAAGTGTCGGAGCAACAAAAGCCACATGAAAAACTAAATAAAACTGATTCTTTTTCTCTCTTTCACTGTTCCTCTCCCTTAAAAAATAAAAAAATAAAAGATTATAAAGAAACGTAAAACTATTTTGTAATTAAATGTTAAAAACTAAGCTAATGTCATCTTTTAATCAAATAGGGGTCGTTGCTATTTTTTTTTTCAAGTATCAAAACATCTGATCATTATTTGACATTAGAAACAGGGAATTCCCAGGACATAGGAATGTAGCTCAGTGGTAAAGGTAAAGTCCTGGGTTCAATCCCAGCACAAAAAAAAAAAAAAAAAAAAAAAAGGAATTCCCCAAGTAGCTGTAAATAGAAGAGTAATAAATGAGCGACATTCACAATATGGACAGTAAAGGAAAGCTGTTGAAAGGCAGGAGAGTTAGCTATTTTATGACTCATTCTTCTGGAATCAGAGATACTATATTTATATGGGGTATGGTGGCACATATCTATAATCCCAGTGGCTCAGGAGATTGAGGCAGGAGGATCACAAGTTCAAGGCCAGCCTCAGCAATCTAGCAAGGCCCTAAGCAACTTAATGAGACCCTGTCTCAAAATTTAAAAAAAAAAAGGGAGGGGCTGGGGACTAGCTCATAAAGAACCTTTGGATTCAATCCCCAGCATCCCCCATCAAAAAAAAAAAAAAAAGGGCTTGTTTTCTGAAACTACCTATAAGTGATAGTTTTAAAACTTTTTTTGTTTTAAGCAAGGGAGCCCTTCAAATAAAAGACTATGAGGATTATGAGCCCCAGAGAACTCCAAAACAGGTAAAAAAGTGGGCATCTTGTTGGAGAAGGAAGAGACTAAACTACTCCCCGAGGCTATGGATCCAACAATCCCCATTTCCATCTCTAAGGGATTACAAGATGTGTTTGAAAGACTTTGCCTTAAAAACTTACATACTTTCAAGACACTACATAAATTTCATCCTTCTAACCCTGCCACTGCTAAAAGTTTCAATGGAATGTGAAAACCAATGCAGAGTGAACTGAATGTGTCTTTTTCGTTTGCTTCACTGGAGGAAGCAGGGCATCAGACAGAGCAAGATAGGCAGCAGAAATAAAAGACACAGAAGAAAAACAGGGCAGCCCAGGTTCCTTTACTCTTCTGGCTTTCTAGCTTTCAGGTTAAGCATCTTTTTTTTTTTTTATCTTATCTAGCATATAAACATTACTATGCTACTAAATTATTACTTTTATTTCTCTTTCTATTAGTTTACTAATTTAGATTGCTCAGTTAATAAAAATTTAAGCAGAGGGGCTGGAATGATGGCTCAGTGGTTACAGCGCTTGCCTGGCATGCGCAAGTACACGGGTTCAAACCCCAGCACCACGTACACAACTAAAAGCCACGTGAAAAATTCAATAAAACTTGATTCTGTCAAAAAAAAATTTAAGCAGATACAAAGAAAATTTAAAAGTGTAAATATTTTTGCTAAAATCATGAAAAGCATTAATACTCATATTTATGTTATGATCTAGTAATTTATATCCAAAACTGTGCTTTTCCTTTGAAAACACTGACCTTAGCAATATAGTTAAGTCTTAAATAAAATTACTCAAGAGAGGCTTTTCTAAAAAGGCTTCAGTAACAGAAAAGACTGAAAATCTGATTGCCTTGGATTTCAGATTGCATTAACCTCTGGTTACTTCTATATCCAACCACAATAGACTAGAAAAATACTCTTCCCTCTTTACTTCTAAAACCATTTGCTACCCACAACCTAACTTCAGGTTCTCTATGACTAACAAAACCAGTCAGTTTATTAGTTAACGTATTCCTAAAGGAAATATGAAATTCTCAAAAGAGCTGCAAGATTTGGCCCGATGGCTCAATTCTGTATAATATACAGTCTAAAAACAGACCAAAAAGGGATGAGGGGGAGCAGGAGGGGGATGAGGAGAA